>DWED01000579.1:0-10860 GCA_018245795.1 Protelbella ruficauda | reverse complement strand
TGATGAAGCAAACGTTGAATTTTTAAAACAAATTTTTGACAATGAATAATAACATCTTCCAGTTAATGTATTCTCCAATAAAGGTAAACTCCCTCTAAATAAACATTGTAATTGCATTTACCCTTTGACACAAATAAATCGCCACACTAATAAATAGGACAAAGGGCGACGGAAGTTTATGGTGGTACAGGCAAATGGCTCCCACCGCAGACGTCACGGGTGCCGCGGCCCGGCCCTGCTTCGGACCTTTGTATCTGCGTTATTACAGCAATAATTAAACCTGGAACGATCCCGTGCGGTCCCGTGCGATCCCGTAATACCGAAACTGAATAGAATTAGTCCGCGATAATCTACGCTACTGGCCTCATTCACTGTCAATTATTATGTGCCAATGATTTTAGCTATAATTTTTTTTTATAATAACTATATATAACACTGACCAACACGTGTCGAGTCTGTCAACTCGCGCTTGGCCAGCGTGGAAGACTATGGCCTTAAATCTTCTCATTCTGAAAAGGGAGTCATGTTCAACAGTGGAACGATAAAAGGTTTCATGGTGATATGAGTATAAAAAAAACCATGTATAATATACGCTCTAGAAAATATACACTTTTCGATACTGAACGTCCGCAGATTTAGACATTTTTGAAGATAAGATAAGGGACGTAGTTTCTCAATTAGCCACACGTCACAAAATGTTTGCGTCGGCGTGGTTCGAATTGTGATCTATTTGAAGTTTTTCCAATTGAACAATATTATCTCTAGATTTCTACCGCAGAACACATGGTAGAAATTGTGAGCTTATGTTGCGTTGCAAAGGATTTTTTATTTGACGTTCGATTATTTATCAAACAAGCCATCAACCGATCTGTAGGCAATATAGGCTGGGACGTCGTCCTTCGACATTAGATGCTAAATACGTATGTTCATAGGTTATATTACCTATAATGAATACCTGTATATACCTAAAAGGGTTATGACTGTTGAAAACTGTTTGGATACATGCATAGAATCAACACTTGAAATTATTTAATAAGTAAGATCCAAATGAAATACAATCTACAGATTTTTATACATAAGACCAAATACATGATGTACTAATTAGCCGAGAGCATTCAGACTACAGTTTCAGCAGTTGGTTAAATAAACCGCTGGATTAACCCAACCCTCTATTAGAATGCGTCAGCACGGACTGGGGCGAGCAGCTCCTGGCATATCTGTGACAATTAGTGTAACGTCATAATTCCCCCTATTTACTGTACTGCTGATGGTAAAGTAAACAGTTGCCACGTAATTTGATTAATTCACGATTCTCTTTTACACACTTTCATCACAATTTTATGCTCTGTGCCCGTTCGAGATCAAAGTAATGTATGTAAATACAGAAGGTTTTATTAAAAATTTAAATAAGTGTACAGGAAAAACGTCTTCAATTCGTTAGAGATTTTTCTAGAAGTGACTTTAAATAAGTAGCTTATTTAAATTTAATATGCCCTCTACGGTTTCCTGATGTTTATTAAAAGCCTTTTTAAGTGATTTATTCCACAGAAGTTTATCTCACATCAAGCAGGAGTTTTTTTTTTTTTGTCTTTAAAGGCAGTTTAACTTCGGTCAAACTAAATGTCGTGAAAGTAACGCGCTATTCGTTTACCACACAAGTCTTTCGCATCGAGCCCTGCACCACTCGCTGTCATTCGTCGCTCACAAATTCATCGACACACGACATAAGCCGACTCACTCTACACATGCTTGATCCTCACGATCACGTTCAAGAAATGTATCAGCGAGTTGTTCCCTGAATAATAATTCTTAGGTACTTGTACGAGGTCTCTGAATAGTGCCTTTATTAATATAATATGCCTACATACATATTTATTTGAGCACATGACGGAAATCTTTTAGATCCTTTGTGCTGTTGATACGACTCTATTAGGGGGTCAATTTAAAATGAGTACACAAAAGGTCATGTAATCTCAGAGTTTTGTGCGTAACAGACAACTAAAATATAAATTTAATAGTAAATTTGTCTATATTTTTAGTAAAGCGTTAAGGCTTTGATAAAAGGCCAAAATAAGGCTATGAGTAAAAAATACAGAAATACCGCAGCTTTGTTTGTACTTCAATGTTGTGATCATCATTGTGACTCCTACCAATATGTGTACGTAACAATAAACAAAATCTCTCTTTATAGCACTATATAAAGTCGTGTAACATAAATAATCATGGATTTGGAACGATGACAAAATGGTGGGCAATAAAAGCCTCGAGCCCCGCGGGGAAATCTTTGGCATGTAATGAAACCTGCGAGGAATTTAATACGAAGCGAACGCCCAGCTAACGTGCGCTGATTTACCGACATTATTAATACAAAACATCATGATTATATCGGCCAATTTAACAATATACATTCAGGAGTAAATATTGCGGAATATATTTTTGTAGTTCTACTGCGAGTTTGTAAAATGTACTGATAACTCAGCTACCGTGATTACAATAATAGCGAAATAACGGAAGACGCTTTTAATAAGCGCCAATGCGCTTAGTGGTTATGGAATTTGTTTCCATACGTCTACGATTAACGGAAATGCAAATCCTTCTCGTTCAGTTGCCGACGATAGCTCGACTGTGGAAACGTAATCTCTCGTGACTGATGAGAGCATCGTGCCGGCTTGACGGAGCGTTGTGCAATCCTTCGTTCGGCCGCTGTGATAACTAAATAAACATTGTTGCTGCACTTTTCTGATGGATTGTTGTTGGCTTTTTAATGCATCCTTGATGATTAGTGCGTTCCATATTGTCATGTAACAGCTGGGTTTGGATATTTAAAGAAAACTTTAACAAATGGGGTATTACATCACATAGACATGACTTACGATACCGATCTGTTCCTCTTTTGCATAAAGTACTCGCCTCATTTTAACCCTCACTTTTCAAAGCGGTAAATAGATGTAAACACAATCATGCCACGCCTTCCTATTTAAAAAAATTAAGTTGTCATAAGCAGATCAAAGTTCTCGATCAAAAGCGTATCGAGTGATATATATATATATATATAAATGGTTTCGAACGATATTTGATCCCCCCTTATAATAACTTAAGCACACAAAGCTGAAACTGAAACCATTAAATGTTATCGATGTATTACGGAACTAAAAATTTATATTATGCTAGATACATTTATTTAGATTTATGGAAGCTCATAAAATAATAGTTTTAAAATAATGGGCTTTCAAAAATTATTTCTAATAGCCCTGGATGTATTTGTACATAGTCAGATAATAATTAAAATGCTGAATTCGTTTCATAACCAGTTTATATGGTGCAATTTTTTCATACAATACGAGTATGTTTGGATGCAGGTAACTCAACTAATCAATTACATTACAAAGTATTCGAAATTTCTGAATTTCCTACTTGAACATGTCAATATGTGAACAGTGCCATACTCATAACGGCGCAGAAATATGAAAAAAATGCAAATGTGAAACACATATTATTTTATTATAGGTAGACAAAATTAACAGTATTTGAACAGTAGGTACAACATGCCTCAAAATACTCAGAACTTGGCGCTACTTGGCGCTACTTGGCGCTTTAACAGAACTTTTTGGTCGTTTTGACTTCAGAGAAATTACCCCGTTTTTCGCATATGTGTTTTAATGGAACTTTGGTCACTCAAATATAAGCACAAAAGAAACTTTATACTGCATTAGCCATATTCGTATTTCATAAGAACATAACGCCTAGGTTGAACGGATTTTGAGCTCCACAATGAAGCGTGCACTTCGGCTTGTATATAATTATTGTAATTCATTAATACCCTTTTAATAAGATATATATTGCACGAGGCGCTCCTGCGGCCCCGAAGCGTCGGTAGATACTGCGAGCGGCAACTGCGTGCGTGCTCTACGTATGTGGCCCATCTATTGACATCCACTGTGTCATCCATCACCACTCCACTTTACCAGCAAAATATGTTACAGATCATGTAATGTACTAGCTGCAGCGCTATCCAATTAAGTATCAATATATTTAGTATAGATTTACCTGTGTGCCGTTGTGCGCTTTTGAAATATAATATTTTAAAGTATCTCCTTAAGGCTGTGGTTAGTAATACAACTTTAAATTGTTTGATGTCAATGAGTGCAGCCATGTACCTAGTACTAAAGATAACTAGTACATTTTATTAGATGGACCGCATGAGGCGGACTATAACGGGTAGACTGACAATTTTGAGAAACCGTAGATTGCTCATCATCCAATCCATTACAAGCAATCCTTGGGACAGGTGTACGTCCAACTGTGGTCGTTGTAAGGTGACATACATGATAATCGCCGAAACGTTACGTAGCATTCTAACACTACGTAATTACCTTATCCACCAAACGTCATCGACCCAGATTGTTTTATTTGGACTTTTAAACTTTTAATTAGAGATCGCATTATTTAAGGCATTGTTTTTCATCTCGTGGACGACTAATATTAGTAAGAATTACTGTACTCTAACAGATGTGACGGTGCGGATGTACAAAGCTATGAATTGAGATTTCCGCGTCTTACGACTCTTAACGACTATTTTTAATATATTACACAACGATGTCATCTGTGTGACGATATAAAAAATGTTCTACGTGAGTGACATACTAATAGTTATGGACCCGAAAGAAACGAGAACAATAGTTTGGAAAAAAAGTCGAAATACTTGAGCAATAATCGTCTGCTAATTTTACTCGCGCGCTACTCAACAACAATTTTAAACGTCTGTTGGCAACTCGCTCCTAAACATTCCGCTTCAATAAAGATAAATTGCCGCAATGCCCAGTAGATCACGTAGCTCCATAAAATTTCGCGTAGAAAATAGCAAAGCAGACCAAACACAATATGTCTTTGTCCAGGAAATAAACTGAAGGCTTAGCGGTATAAGCCAAGACTCCCGCGGAGCACTGATACAGAACCTACAAAAGAAACCCCAAGTTTGTCCGCAATAAATAGTCTCTCGGAAACATGACCATAAAATAAGCGCTTATAGAGATTTTTGTTGCTAGGTGTATAAAATGTTCTAAATTTAATTTAGTCGCGGAAATGAATGTCAACACTGAAGACACGGGACAGTACTACATGTCTACAGGGCGTAATGTGTAACTTGTAACCCATGTAACCATAATTTACATGTAATGTAAATAAAATTGCTATTTTTCAAATAAACAGTTGAAAGAGTTTTAGTAGACCATTAATACAGTATCCAGTTATATTTGGTATACTATCATCTTGTAACATAATTAAAGTACGCAAACTTTTTTCACAATTTCCCCAATTATAATGAACTCAGCGGGAACATTGCTCGACTGTTGATCGAGAGGTTCTGGGTTCAAATCCCGTGTCGATTACTATTTGACTTTTCTAACTTAGACTTTCTAGTAGTGGCTCGGAGTCTAGATCTGGGCCCGGTATATGGCAATAGGCTCACCATCTATTCCATTGTGGGATGTAAACGTAGGTAGTGAAAAGTAGGAGTGTATTTCACTCCTCTGCTTCACCACTTCAGGGATTACAGGCGTGATGTTACGTTTCTTTACGTACGTTTCAGCACGAACAAGAACATACATGCAAACTGAAGCTTACACGTGTTTCATTTAGAAATTGGAAAAATTGTAATAATAATAATTCCAATACTTTTTAAGGCTCCCGAATATTTTTTGTTTTTTCGGGGAAGTGAATTTTATTAATTCTGCAGATGTAGGCGTGATTGATAACTCCAGATTTCAATACCTGCAGTACCTTGATAGAGGACGCCGACTGGAGGCGGTACTGGCGCTGTGGGAACGTTGCACCCAGGGGACAGCTAACACATATTACTGCCTATAGTTTTATGTATTTATACTTTACATAGGTGTGACGTAATGGACTACAAATAAACACAATATTAGCTGTTTATGTTTTTGATACTACGTTCTACTTAAAAGAGACGCAGAATTAAAAGTATTAGTCGGGTAGAAATATTTGAGTACAATATATATATTTTGGGGGAACTTTGCGGGAGGTCATTGTTGTAAACGTCGCCCTCGCGGCGACACGTCGTAGTCTATTTACCGCGACAGGTCTGCGTCAGAGCCTGAGACGGCTGTTAATAATACTTCTTTTCATCATAGGCGTTTATTATACACGCATTTCACTGTAATGTGAGCCAGTTCTACAGGTGTTTAATAAAATTAACTCAATACCTACGTACACTTGCAATATATCTAAGTTTCACGTGAGCATATTTCACGAGGAACCCTGCGTGTCGCTGGCGAGCCTGCCGTGACGGATGGCTGTAGCTATAACTGCGGTAAATTGATAGAGTGCGTCTGACGAAACGTGCTGTGGAATCAATACAGTTGCGCCATAGAAACGGCCCGCAGTGAGTATGCGTTAAAATATTACGCTATTTATTTTAATTTACAAGTATATAGTATATTGTCACAAAAAATTATTATCGCAACATTTATGATACTTTGAAAATTATTTTCAATATTTTATAAACGGCGTTCGTGTGAAAAGGGCTTATGTATGTGAAAAAGCGCGTCAGGTCTATATGGATTGAGATATTTGCCATTAGGTGTTTTCTGCCCGCTCTGTAAGGTACCTGGCGATATATTATAATATTAACAATGGAATGTTTCAATTCAGTGCTACTTAGAATCATCTTTGGCCACTTTTGAATACCAAATACATAGACGATTTCTTAAGATTGCAGCTGTGCAATTACAGTGCGTTAAATGTACTGCACATTTCGCTTCGTCCCGTTCACACTTCGTAATACGATTTTGTTTTGTCTTCGAGAAAAAGTAACAATACGCCTCGCCGGGCTTCATGGCAACATTGGCCAACGTTCCGGGTTTGTTTCTTAATCGGATAAAACTTTTAAAATTGTTTCGGAACGTCTAATATAGTTATTGTGCATATGTTTTTTTTTTTTACAAAAAGGCAAAATTTAACATGTCCAAAATCGGTTACGTCTTCAGTGGAGTACGATGGAAGGTTTCATGTCCTAACATGTGCACCTGTCCTTTAAGCCGGAGCAAAACAGAGCGATTAATATTGCTCAGCGGAAGAAGCAAGTGTAGCGGTCATGCTCCCGAAGAATAACCCCAAAAACTGTTAATAAGTCTTCTTGTTGCACAATTTACTAACTCATAAAATTCATTACGTAGCTCCATACTAAGCATATAGGCTTATTATTCTTGTGACATGTGGCTGTTTCTTTTGAACACTATGTTTATAAATTATATTATAAATGCTTATACTAAGTACTTCTATATCGCAACGTAATATAAAACAGTACACTTACAATACCTTGTATTAATACTGCGTGGTAAAACGCTTAAGTAATAAAAGTTTGCACAGGTCAAATATTACTTTTATCATGTTTCTGTGGAGGCTGAGGACAGGACAGAAACAATTTTTATCTTAAAGTTGATTCCTCATCACAAACTTTTTAGAGTCAAATTCAAATCGTGGATTTCTTATTTGCTCCACATAAATTTAATTTTCATATGTAGTTTGGCGATCAATGTACAAAAAAGTGTAAGCGACGATATTGTCTCAGAGAGACGACTATTAGGCGACAGTGAATTCCACATTCGAACCGCATGAGCGCCTGTTTGAATAGGTTTTTTGCTAAGGAGAGTCGAGAAGGGAGATAAACTGGGGTCTTCGAAGCATTACCGGGAACGAAAATGAGTAAAACGATTCCGTGGGTTTGTTCTATGACCCTCGCCTGAATTTATTTTTTCTTTTGTTCATTTGCTTCCGGTAACGTTTAATAATATGGAAAATAGAATCTATGACCGAAATATATCTACCAAAACTAGGATATGTTTTTAGAAAATAAATTTTCTACAATGTCTATTAATATACATACATGTAAGTAAAGTTCATTAGAACGTTAGCGTGACTAGTAGTAAAATGTTTCGCTCGCTAATTACTACACAACGAACTTCCGTCAAATGAAGGCAAAAAGCGGCATTAGCCCGCTATTAGCTTTTTTGAGTATTTAACTTGAACGGTAAAGCTTTTAAACTAGCGTAGTCTCGTGTAGTGAGGTACGTCACATTTCGCAGTAATCCGTATCATCTGCTGCCACGGTAATTATTTAAAAGGGAGCTCAGAATAAGCCCTTACGCGTGTCGTACCCTAATTGCTGGGCCCAATAACCAATAAGGGCTTACTAGGGTGACCAAATCAATGCAGATAGCGCCAGCGGTCGGTACACATTAATCCTCGGGTGCCAATCTCGGGGATTTTATAGGGAATTTTCGAAGGACCCGTGTTAACAGGGCTTTAGATATAATGTTTGGCTATGGTGAAAATGAAAGGTAAATCGAGTAAGCAATTATTTCATTTGCAAAGGATGAATTAAAAACTTTCCGTAAAACGAGCGGCCCCGAACTTATCTAATTGTAAACCAAGTAACAGAATCAAGTCAGTCGCAGGCCCTTTTCAGGACTGCTAAGGAAGCTGGCCGGCAACCAGTTAAAATATAAATCCAGTTAAATTTAAACCAGTTAAAATTTAAATCAAACTATATTAGCTGCATGCAATCTACCCATTAAATATGTATTCGGTTATTTAATAAGGTTGCCGATGCCTTACACATATGAGATGACAATGAAATACATAATATTTTCTCTTGGTCAATCAATAAATTGGATTAAAATCGTTCTAATATGTTAGAACAATGGTGTCATTGATCACTGCACACATTTTGGACTACGTGGTAAAAGATAGGGCACGCGCAGTTCCCCTGTGGAGTCCCGAACCATAAATTATGTTAGCCAGGGTGTGTCATTGTTGTCCGTTCCTCAAAATGTATTAAACCGCAACGATTGACTGCGCCCTATTTCAGACGAGAGTGACGTATGCGTCATTTGAGCCATGGATTTAATGTAGGGATGTTATATTTTCATATTACGATTAAATATCGATTGGCGTCGCAGTCAGCGAGTAATCTACAAACGACAGTGAAATGAGAGTTAAATGAGGTTTAGAACTAGCTTAAGGTTGAACCGTTTCATAGTTGGAGCTTGTTCTTTTTGAAATTTTCCCAAACAAAAATTAACATTGGATTTCAGTTAAATTCAAAATATCGTCATAGCAGGTTTCTTACGGGATGTGCAGAGAGAAAATAATACAGCATGTAAGGAACGAATACAAGTGAATTAAACGTGGATGTTACTGCAGAATTATCGATAGTTTAACATCACTACAACGTAATAACCCCTAAGTGTTGTTGGGTAACATTTGCGTTACTATAGGATATTGTTGCTAACACGGCCGCCCGCGCCCCGCGCCCCGCGCCCGACTTCCACTATAATAAAGAGACGCGATTACATCCCGTGCAGTTTTTTTTATTAAGCCGACGAGAATAAATCAGACCCCTTTTTGGTAATTCTCCAGGCGTTACACTTTAATAGTTTTATTGTTATGTCACATTGCAATGAATTTAAAGAGATGGATAGTTACCGATTGCTGAATTACTTCATTGGTGCCAGAGAAGTGGTTAACGATACAAGAGCCGGCGTGAGCGACTTCCGTCATGTATTCTGTTCGTAGGGACATACATAAAATCGTTCGTTATTATAAAACAGTTAAGGGACATACTTTTAGCATTGAAATAAGAAATTACATACTTTTAACATTGATTTATGAATTTGGTTTACGTCGGTATGTTGTACCGATTAAAATTTACGATGAAAACTTGACTATGGCATATCTGAATGAGGTGACTTCGACACAACTGTGGCTAAGGATATGAAGGTTTATAAAAATGAAAGGCAAGAATAATTTAAAAACATTTATTTTTGTAAAAACGCGCACATCACATGACGGCTCCCGCGCCGCGCCACCAAGCCGCCGCACACGCAGCGTGCAGTAACATACGCAAGCTTCAACATACACATGCATTTCATATAAATTTTGTCATTAAAAAAATTAGCAAATATTTATTTTACATATGAGTAAGTAAGTTCGACCGAATATAAAATCGTGTAAGTACAAAAAAGTTGTATTATAGATAGATGCCAGCACGATTTTGAATTAGAAAAGTCAAATTAACATAATGTCCGGTGCCAGAGAGTGGCAGGTGAAACTGCGCGCACTTTTTTTAATAATATCTCTAAATACATATGACTGTGATAATATGCAGATATTTTGAATTTTAATCGTGCTGATTCTTAACTAGCTCTCAATTATTAATATGATTTTGTATTCAAACGTTAAATTAAAATCATACATTTAGTGGAATAGACTTAATACGACTAAAGACAACACCGTACTGAAGAGAAAAATGTAATATCTTAATAGTAGTGGATTCGACCCTTAAAAACGTGTCCAAACCGTAATAAAACTGTATGGGATCTAAATTGTAATACATGAACTTGTCGTGTGCAACACCGAGTCGTATAAAATCCACAAACAATACTCATACTTTCCAAATGCACTTATCAATGTCTATTTTTAACCCGTTACAAAACAACTATATTAAGTGATACATCTACGACTTTTCTTTTATAAACTAGAACCTTAAAATTAGATACGTCCTATTTGTAGACAATTATAAACAGTTAAACTTATATGAATCTCATAAATGCAGGGGACTGTCGCGAATAGAAAAAAATGGGACATCGCAGGGTAACATTAGATTTGATGGAGTTTTTATGTCCGTTGGGGGCGCCGCTTTTTGATCTGTAGCATGCTTTATCAGTATTTATTTACTTGAACGAAATAGATTATTTATTAACATGAAAACATTCAGCGGACAATGTCTCTTACCCAAATACGCCTAAGTTTATTATATAAGGTAGCATTAAAGTGATTATC
>DWED01000578.1:0-10861 GCA_018245795.1 Protelbella ruficauda | reverse complement strand
GGTCGGGTACTTTGGATTTTTCTAATTTAGAATTTCTAGTAGTGACTCGGAGTCTAGATCTGCGTCCACTGTATGGCAATAGGCTCACCACCCATTCCATGGGACATAAATGTAACTGGTGAAACGTGGGAGTGTACTACACTCCTTTGCCTACCCCTTCGGGGATTACAGGCGTGATGTAACTTTTTTTTGTTACGTTTATGAAACTGGAAATCGTATTTGTTCGTAGTGAAATAGTCAAAATAATACACTAACAACATAAACCTAACTTAGGTACAAGTAATTCTTAAAAAATAATCGCCTTTACAAGTAATTCGAGCTAATAATAACTTAAAAGAAAATAATACATACAAAGGCTGTAATAAAAAGGCACTCAACAAAACGATTTTTAGTTTCTTTTATTATCCATTTCAAATGTCGAATCATCTTATAACATAGATAATGCACGAAAGATAAATAAAACAGATACGTATATAACACAAGGCATGATAAACTGAAACATAATTTTAATCAAGTTGGATTACTTTCTCATTTCAAGTGTCACGAGAAACTACCCTTACTTGAATAACTGTTGAACTTTAAAGATCAAAATAAGATATAATTGTGAATAGTTCTTTACGTAAAGAAAAAGAAACCAGTAAATTAAAAACCATACATAAAATAATAGCACAATTTTAAAAGCGTACTGTTGTCCATAATAAATATTATGATAAGCTACTCAAATATCTTATGTTCTTAGGAAATGCCTAAACCTTTCATTTTTAAAAGCTTAACAGAGCCTTCGAAACATACAAGAGTGTAAACACTCGATACAAATTGATAGAAAAATATTCATACTTATGTATGTCTCAATATAACATTAATAATAACATCATAATGTGAAGGGCATAGACGTTAATATTGGGCACATTTGAATGTATTTTAGGGTTGTTTCGTATACAATTATCATAAAAATATCGTTTATGTCTGTTACTAATTTAAAAAAATGAAAGTGCTTTCTTGCGTTTAAATATTTTGAAAACTTCAATGAGTACGGCTTGAGAATATAAGTAGATTTAGAGAAATGTTTTTTCAATCAACATTAAAATAAATATAAAATTTAATAGACTCGTGTAAAGTGTTACGATTATTAGAGTGTAAAAATGTTTTATGATCATTTCTCTCTAAATGTTTGTGCTTATCTTAAATTAAGTTTCTAAATACAATTTATGTTCCAAACTATATCCGTTTAGTGGTCTAGACTGGTTCAAAAGAAAACTAAGGCGGGTTTGATTGTTCTGTTTTTGAATTTTAAAAAGATATCACGATATCTCTTCCACATATAACGTTCGAAATTTAAAAAAAAATAGCGATTTGAAAAGTTGCTCGAAATACAAATTATAAATATGAAAGAATAAAAGTGTTTCCATGCTGAGAAAATTATTTTTAAACTTTTAAGTTTGAAAGGCCATGCAAAAGCTGAATTTACTCTGTAAATAGTATGTACATAGAGTACATATAAATTGCAGACGGTGAGAATCGTTTTTCGATATGGTACATACGAGTATTTATTTTTAAAGGAGACTTATTTTATTCATGACTTTAATCGGTAAAAATTGCTAACGTGTGAGTAGACCAAATACATATGGTTTGTATTTATAAATCGGCGTCCATCGAATAACGGATCGTTGAGACAAAAATTCGCATTTTTTATTTGAACAAACTGCGCCAGTCATTTGATGTGGGTTCAATTTTTTAAGCTCGCCGAGATTCCGTGCAATTGGCATTAGCATTTTTATGGCATTGCTTTCATTATCAGTATTAACATAGATTCCGCGAGGTCTTAGTTCAATGACTATATTTGGAACGGACCATTCCTATAATAACCGTAATTGAGGAACATTACTGGGAACATAAAATTTGATCGGTCAGACAATTCACACTTAATTTAATCAATTAAATTTTCAAACAGTTGCATTCATTAACAATTTACTAATGTATGCAGGAAAAAGTCGTGTATGTCATTTGATAGAGCTGAATAGTTTTACATTGTGAATGCATTAAAGATGACGGTTTTTTGATTGCTATATGCGTTCAATTTAATTGTCAGCTATTAAAATAACATGATTTATATAATTTTATTCGATTTATTATTTAAATTCAATTATTATAAATTGATAAAACATAAATTGAAATGTCGTAATGACGCAAGAAACTTTTTAATATATTATATGATATTAATTATTTTGTATTTGGAGCGTATATCTTCGCGATGCAATTAAAGGTTGTAGAGGAACCTGCATTTTATTGGAATATAACAGTTATTTCAAATAGTACTGCAATATGATTAAATATGTACCGGCTTAACTCACGTACGTTTCTCGGGATGGCCCGACTAGTTTCGGACCTGTACGAGGTCCTTCCTAATATTCTACAAAATAGTAACCTCCTACATTAGTTGCTTTTTTCTTTATTCTTTTTACCTACTATATTACTTTTTCTGTGTACTCCACAATTTCCAAACAAATAAAATTCATAGGTGTTATAAATTATTAAACTACTTATTTTTATTGACAACAGACATACTATAAAAAAAATGTTCGTGTGGCCAGACGAAACAACTACATATTTAGTTAACCCGTGAAATTATTGTAAGATTATCGTCCCTTAAGAGGACAACAATTATGTTACTCAATATACGCAAGTATGTATGACAGAATGCTAACAATAAATGTATGAATGTATAATGAAGAACGAAATAAAAAATGGCGTAAAAGGAATAGTGTATCAGAGACAGAGTCGACTGAGAGGTAAACAGGGGATTATTTTATGAAGAATTAGTGTGCGCCAATTATTATAGAAACCGACTATTATAAATATATTCTATTAATTATTTATGGCAATTTAAAATAAATATATTTTAACGAAATATAAAGGGCATATCACTAAATTCCAATCTCCACATGTACACTATTATAATATTATTGTAGAAATGAACGACGTGTGATGGTAACAAAATTGCACCATATTTGGTACATCTATTATAAAGGGTACAGCTACTCAAAATGGAAATAATTATACACAATTATTACCCATCTATTAAAATGAAAACGAGCAGGTACGCGTTTAAGTCTCTGTCAGAATGAAATGTCTATATCGGACGTCTCTATCGAAACAGAAATCATGTGCTTCCACTGACGAATATTTTTGTAAAGAGGGGCACGAGCTTAAATACTCGTTCCACGGCACGGCGATCCGCACGTTTCTTTTCCACAAACAATCCGTGTAAATATAAAAAATTTCGCATGTGTCTATGAAGAGTACAGGTATAGACTATAGAGAATAATAGAGAGGTAATTTAATTGATATAGTAACAAAAAAACAAAGTATATTTCAGATTTAATAAAGTGATATGACTGTATTCTACCGTTAGTTTGCTCAGTCATTTCCTTATAGTCTTATTACGGTATATTCTCTCAACGAATTAATACTTTAATTAAAAACTCAATATTTCATTACAAATAAAGAGGACAGCGCAGTGCTGTCTACTTTCTCGTGTTAATTTTTTATATCGTGAAAATAAACAATTTATCTAAATATCTATTATAAATAGGAAATTACTATAAAGGAAATTAAACTATGTTATGTATTTACAACAGTAACCGTAATGCAATTACGTCGAGTATTGTTAGTATGAAGATAGTTTAAACACTGGGCTTGAGAACATGTCACTTACACTATTTCGAATACTTTTTAGAAGTAGCGAGATTAGTGATAAAAAAATTATATTAAAATTATTAGGTATCCAAGCAAACGAAGTTGCATGTTATAAATACAATAGCACAATTTATAATTAACAAATATTTGGCATTGGGTGCTTTCTGCCTACCTCGTAAGAGTCCTGGAGTGAGATATAGTATTAGTTAACAAGGGCTCAGCCTAGTTTGGAATTAGATGGCCGTGTGTGAGTTGACCCAAGAGATTATTACTTAAACCGGTATTTGACCAGTGACAACTGAAATCGACGTTAAAAATGCGGCTTGGTTTATTGCCTCGCTCTCAACAGGCAAAAGAAAAATTCGAAAGGCGGGGAACAAGCGGCAGATAACTCTCGGATGGGACCATAGCTTTTTAATATCATAAAAAAGGTTGGGTAGGGTCTGGGACTCGGCTGTTATGTATCGTCGTTTGACAAGTTGAAAAGGAAGGCAGGTATAGTTTTGCCCATGACTACAATGTATTATTATTATTACATCGTCCTGCCTGGTCCCTTATAGTTGTTATAAATACATTTTAAAAGACATACGATTTGTTTTGTATGTCCGAGAAGGGATTAGTAACACTCCCATTATTCACCAGTCATGTTATACATTCCATGTAATAGCGGGCAAGCCTATTGCCATAACATTGGGCATACATCGTGACTCCATGCTATGATAACAGCTCATAACTAAATAAAGTGCACTATTAATATTATCGCCACACCAGATGCCATATATAATTTAATCACATGGATTTCAAAACATTTATACCTGTTTAAGTACGTCTAACATTTTCAATTTTAATAAATTAAAGACAAAAGAGTAATTTGCAGTTGTACCTACGTGCAGATGGTGAGCAACGCCGAGGTGCACGAACTTACGGTAGCTGTCATTGCCTCGTGTTATTCGTTAGTAATGCACGTGGCTAGAGACACTAACGCTTCAACTGAATTTCAAATTTAGCATTTCTATTGTTCTAAATGTTAATATTGATTGGCCCTTTGGTCCAGTGGTTAGTGAACTTAACTGCTGAGCCGGGCGTTGTAGGTTCGATTCTTACCCATGTTCTAGGTCTGGGTGTAAAATTATACAAGTAAATATATGTTAACACGTATATAATATGTTATTTAATAATAGCCTAGTTACCAGAGGTATCAGTCTGGGTATCAGAGGGCCGTGCGTGAAAGTATAATAAGAAGAAATATGTACTAATATTCTAATTTAAATTCCTGATTGATTAGTATTGTTAGAAACGTTAATATGAAGGCAGTGGGGGAAGGTGAGAGGTGGTGTCTATAAGTTGCACGGCGCATAAGTACACTGATATGATTTCATATTAATACTATGACGACACCTCCGTCGCTGCAATTTCAACGGAAACGAGATGAACGTCATAAGGTTTTGAATAATTGGGCGATATTACTATATCGGTACATGTTTTTTTAACGCAAAACTAGTTCGCGGGAATAATCGCCGCATTAAGGTAGTATCTAAGCTGTTTTTAACGTCACAAGTGGAAAAATATGGTACTAAGTCATTGGGTCGCGAGATATCACTCATAAACGCGTTGACAGCTCAAATGGTGGACACGGTTCTATTTTTACCCAGACACACTAGAACTACTAATGCTCGTCACAAAATCACAAATATTTTCTCTAGATGGGAATCATACCCACAACCCCCAAGCTAACCTGTCTAGCTCGCTAACCACTGGACCAACACGCAATTTTAAAGCGATAATACGTCTACTGTGGTTGATTGAGGATATTTGTGTTGTCGCCAACGATATTAATCACAAGATAATGCAAATTAGGTTGTTTAAACAAGCGTTGATGGGTCCTTATGGAACAATCGTTATCGCCACATGGTTTCCCACACATTCCTTTCCCAAAATGGCCTCTTCTGGCCACTTGAAGCTAGACAGACATAACCTTTTTCTCTTAAGTTTAAATTATGAGGTGTTAATGGCATCCGCGTGAGTGATCTCGAGTCAATAAAAAAATAAGTTAAATAATCGTTCACACGGTCGGTTTTGTAAGAAACACATTCTAGTATAAAGTCCGGACGACCGAGTGGCTGCGGGGATTCCGATTCTAACCAGCGTGACCTAACTCTATCGAATAGTATTGGTGAATAGTGCAGTGTCTAATAATTATTTGGATCTAGAAATATTACATGTTAAGTATACAGTGGAACGTTTTTGTATCATAAAAGGCACTTTCTGTTACTCATAAGTTCGTGACTATCATGCAGGAAAGGAATTGGATGTATTTGAAACAATTTTGAAATGACAAAGTAAGTCTTTTGTTATGTCCATATTAAATTTCTTCAGATACAGTTGTGCTTTTGTCATAAAAACATGATAGCCATACAGTCAGAGTTGCTCTCACAACTATTAAGTTCACACTATTAATATGAATGTATGCAGGTTTTCCAGATACACATATTTCTTGGGCAAAACATTTACAAACTATTTTTCTCAGTTGTTATATTCACACATCTGTGTGATATTTTTGAGAGAATATGCCAATTATCTGATAAATAAAATAGATGATGTTGTTCAGACAAACACTAATGAGATAACAATGATTGTTTATGTCAACATAACAAAGTCTAGTGATTGACTGTGAGATTGTAACAGCTGTCAAATTTCAGAGAATATTAATCACTGGCTTATTCCCAATAGTTTTGCAATTTATTATATGTTGTTGCATCATGAATTTAATAAACTATTGTACAAGGTATAGACACAGAATGCAAGTTTATGCACTAGTCAATATGTTAGAGGTGATTCTTATAAATCTAATGTACACCACACCTAGTGTGAAGCATTGTTTATTATTTAATTATTATATTAAAGCACAGGTTTATCAATGATATACACACAGGTCTGTATGCCAATCTGTCATGTAAGACATAAGTACTAGACTTTTAATAGTTTCATATGGGCAGTTACACATTGATAAAAACATTACACTATGATAATTGTAATATATTGAGCTATATCATGGTTGCAACTGCTCAAGTTACCTCATGTCTTCAAGGGTGTGGGTTGCAAGTAAGTGAAATAATCAAATCTTGAAAATTAAATAATTTTTGAAACAGAATATTTTTAAAACAGTTGACTATTTATTTGAATTGCTCTTAACATAAACATCAACATGTGGCAGCACTTGTTGCAGTCAAAAGATAAACCATTGGAATGTTGGGTGATGAAGCAGTTGGAATGTTAAGCAGCAAATAGGCTCGGCGCTTCAACACTTATCGGCGACCGGAGCGAGGGCGGCGCGACACGCCGGCGGTTCGGAACCCTATCACGCTCTGTGGGGAAAGCTCGGCTTGGGTAGAGTGGCGTGGGTTACGTGACCCTATAAGTACCAGCGTCGGGATCTGGTGGGGAGACACTTTTTCTTCAAGTGTTAGACTGTAACGAACTTAGTTTACCGCGTAGACGTAGTATTTTTGCATTAAGGCTATTTCTTGTTGTAATTATAGTCAGTTAGAGTCTGTTAAATAGTCATTGTGATTATTTGTATATTTAGTGTTATAGTAATAAAATCCATTGTAAGATTGTGCCAATATTTTTTTTAATAATTCGCAATCCACTCCTCGCGGTTTTTAACACTTCCTTAAATGTATGTTGTTCAAATTATCATACCATTTTCAGTAATCATCTATTTATTACCAGATTAATTCACATTTTAATAACATCCCAAATCAACCCCCGACAATAATGGCAAGCCTAGTTATAGGATAATGATGAAACATCACTGTTCAAAATAAGTTATTTCCTTATTACATATCAGTCAGTGATCTTATTAATGAAGTTGCGGACCTTCACATGAAACATTTTGAACTATGAACTTAGTGTTACCATAAGAAAAATAAGTATCATACAAATGCTACACATTAAATTAAATATTTATGTAGAGTACAGTCGGCCGAATATTAAACAAAGTTCAATAACATGATTTTAAAAACTTACTCGTCCATATTCATGAGTGAAAGCTTCTGCAATTGCCTGGCGCTGAATGTTGGAACGTGTTGTCAGGATGTCGATGATAGTCTGCTCATCTGTTCCAAAGCCCTTCATAGCTGCACGCAAGGTAGCCGCGTCTTCTGCGGCATTGAAGTTAGGCACTCCTACCACGGTTGGTTCGCGCTGAAAATTGAGATTGTCGTATTACATTTTCTATTACTTAAAATGGAATAACTCCAACTTTAAATCTATATATTAATACGTACAGAAAAAACTCTGTACGCCTTTTTACGAAAATTGCGCGGACGCAGGAGTATGAAATTTGGCACACTTTATTATTAGTTTATATAGAGAATATATATTACAAATAGCTTAAATTGAATTAAATAAAACATTTATTATTTACGTTCCCATTGTCAATGTCAGACATGAGACGGATTGTTGTCAATAAGTAGCACAGAGCAAAGATTTATATAAGCGTAGTCTTTGACATTAGAACCTAGACAACGCTCGAACTGATTTTTGTATGATTTACGATCAAATTTCGATCGCTACTGGACCACTAGTTTATATTAATACGACACGAAAAATTATTAAAAATTTCGTATGTGCTGAAGTACTGTAGATTATCTATCTGCGATTTCTTTTAAATTATACGCAGGTGAAAACCGCGGGGTCAGAGCTAGTCATCAAATCATGCCAGGTGCCTTACAGGGCAGGCAGAAAGCAAGTGTCAAATATATCTAATCTTGTAGACCTGATGCTTCTTGTACATTCATCACTGTTTTCACAGACGCACGCCCTTTTTGGAATTTAAATTTAATTTTACAGTACCTACTTAATACGTATGGCAATTTAATAGCTATACTTTTCCTGCAAATGCAAGACATAAAAGTACGTTCATGGATAAGAGAATGCTAGAATAAAAACAAATAAAACGAATAATAAAGATAGGTGTGTCGTGACACTACGTTGGGTGGATGAACTGTTATTTTTAACATTCATTATTAAAACGGGGGTGGGTTCGATTCCCATGCAAAAGGAACGTTTATGTGACAAGGAAAAAAATATGTATATCGCTCATCAAATATTTTACAATTAAATGTCTCGTGAATGTTTATGCACATGATTATAGGTATATGTACCGGCTTAAATCACGTACGTTTTTCGGGAGGGCCCGACTAGTTTCCGACTTATACGAGGTCCTTGATCATGAGCACCCGTCAATTGCAGCGAAGTCGCGGCGGATACTGCTTATCAAATAGTATAATGATGTAATTGAAAAAAAAAAACGAATTTGAGGTTTGAATGTCATTAGGTCTGGTTTCGGGCGAAAAAACACCAGAATTTTAGTCCCAATAATTTTTGTGAAAAGGAATGAATGACGTTTGTAAAATGGTTAAATTTATTAATATTGTAGCAAAATATTGTCGGATTCGACATTCATGTGGGATTTCCGTTAGTGCAAACGTCTTTATTTATATTATTTTTTACATTGTTTCTTGGTTTTACGTCGATTTTACATTTCATTTTATACAGAGTTCATATTAAATAATATTTTGATAATAGCTATTTACTCTTATTTCATAAATTTTAACGAATCATAATTTTTTATGTTCACTTCTATTTGTAACAAAGCTATCGATGCCATGAATTTTCGATTTGCTAAAACTTCGATGTCATGGATTCGATTTAATACGCTTTGGATTTCATAGCCTTTGGTTGTCGTAAACCATCGATGTCGTAAACTTTCGATTTATTAAGCGATCGATGTAACAAGCGATCGATGTAACAAGCGATCGATGTAACAAGCGTTCGATGTAACGTGTTCGATCTCAAGAGTTTCGATGTTGCGTAATTCGATGTGGCGTAGGGAACCCATTGGTGCAACAATGTAAAAATTAATAATTATGTCGTTGTTGTTTCCAAAGGTAATCAAATCTATGCAAGTTGTGCAATATTTTTTTTTTTTTCGTTCTCTGTTAACTGTTATTTCATCAATAAATTTATATATAATATGCCAAGATTAGTTTATTAAAACAGTAGAATATTAACTAACAATAATTATTACTTTTTGAACAAATTCTATTGATAAATATCGATTTATTTCACATCATCGGGGACGCAACCCCCAGCATGGGAAAGCTCGACTTGGTCTAACAAACTGAATGTGAGCCCGATACACACTTGGCACATTTATTAATATGATAGAGGTATTTTTTTTATTGTGTACTTAAGTATAATGTCGTGTTGTTAATAAAATAAAATCCTTTTCGTAGTTGATATATTTAACGGGTTATTATAGTTTTTGCGGGTTTGTAAAAAACTGTATTATACTATTTTATAACACGAAAAATATCTAATTTTATATAAATATCGAATTTTATGTGAAATATTAATATGGGACGAACGTTATATTGGACGGTGGCTATAGTCCTTTTAGGTAATGACAGAATTATTATTAAATAATTTACGGTGTCGTATTCATAGAGGTGTATAGTGGTATTTCAGTTTGTGCATATTCTGTCTCGTTCTAACTTAATATGTTCGAATGTGATTGTGAGAAAGAAAGCATGTATTCGCTTATGTGTGGTTTTGGGTGCTTATGAATAAGTTTCATGGATTACGAATTTGCTATTATTGGAATATATTAATTGCTTTTTTATTTATTGATTAATTTAATAGAATAGATTTATTACGAATCGATGTAACAATATATTTACTAAGAATATAAGTGACGGCATAACAACACGCCTGTTTTCTCCTAAAGGGGTAGGCAAAGAAGTGTAATACATTCCCACCAGGTATGTTATACGTCTTACCATTTAAATATGGGATAAGCCTATTGCCATATACGGAGCACAAATCAATTTCAAGTTAGTAAAAACATTGGCTGGCTCAGTGGCTCCCAAAATTGGTCGGAAGACGAAAACTCTAATGCAGGTTATCCACAGTTTGAGCGGCATTATTGATTTCGGCCAAGCCAAATTACTGTCGCGTACCGATATTTGCCTCGACCTAGGAGTAGCCAATACTTGGCCTGCTTTGAAGGAGCTTATTACCTTACAATATTGTTTCAGCTATCGTCGCGCATACGGAAGGACAAACAAATGTGTCCAATTCGACAACATACCAGAGCACA
>DWED01000577.1:0-10863 GCA_018245795.1 Protelbella ruficauda | reverse complement strand
CGCTTTGACAATAAAATCGTAAAACCAGTCGGGGTCATGACTACAAGTAGGTGTATTCAGGACGCTTCTACGTATTTTATCTGAAAATGCTATTAAATTAATTTAGAAATACTGTTAAGACTACAAAATTTAACGTTTTTTTTTCCATACGACAGTAAACCAATAAGTATGATTAAGTACGTGTTAACTGTAACAATAACAACAATAAAGGACTAAATATTCCTTAAAGGCTACACTGCAAATTAAACATATAAGTTTACACTTATACGTCTGATAATTGATCAGTGTAAAGTATCACAATCTACTATATAGAGAAATAAGATTATATATTCTGAAATAACAATAATATCTTGAGAAGTATATAATAAATGAAAGATATATGTATATATGAAACTCAATTCATATGACCCGCACCCAAGATTGCCCTATTTAGCAATTGATGCCCCAACAATGAAATAGCCGGAGACCGTCCCGGGGTCATGAGCATTTCGCTCCTAATATACGAGTAGAGCTAAATCTTGGCCATCATCATCGTTATTGCCAATTGTAAGACACACGTTATTCTTTGTGTTATAAAGAAGTTTCGAGAATATAACTCTGAACAATTAGAAATACTTGTAAATGTATGTATCTAATTACAAAAAATACGTTTATTTACAATTAAAGAAATTAGTGTTTCTAAATTACAATCTATAGACGAATCGATAATTAATCGGGGGATTCGTGTCGGTAGCAAGTTATTGGTAACAAACCGCGAAACATAATTTGAAATGTAATATATCATCTTTGCCAGTAGTATCTGATCTCATCTTAACAATCAACAATCCATTGTCTTCTGCCTAAAAAGACTAGGACCAATTCGGTACGTTCTAGCGAGCACGTTCACAAATAGTTTCGCATTACATCGATTTGAAGCCATGATAATTTTTAACATGGTCCCTGCCTTGCGTACGCGCAACGTGCGATCATTCGGTCGATCGTTCGTTCGTGGGGGAATGGTTGGTAAAAGAATGTCCCAATACAGCACATTAAGTAGATAATACGGTTTTATCTTTTCGTTTCGTTGAGCAAGGGTTTTATTACTCGGCTTTTATGTCCCCGACGCCCGGTCTACTTCAGATAGCAGTTTATCGATATTTAAACTGCAGAGACAGGATGTGGGACCTGAAATAAAATCGAACGCGGGTAATTTAAATTTAATCAACGAGTGGAAATTCGTTATCATTTTATTGATTTATAGTGTATTGTTGAGTTTAAATGTTAATAAAACTGCGTCACGATATGGTAAATGTGAGTAACAAGCCATTTTTTTTTACTATTTTAATAACGTTGCAAAAGCGGGTAGACAGATGTTTTTGTAAAGATCTAATGTCATTTATGTTATGCTGTTTTTAAAGAGATAGGTCATAATCGTCCGAGCAGCCAAGTTAGTACTTTGAAATTGGCGTGTTTACTTGCGTAGTTTTATTGAATATTTTATTAAGTTTACCCTTCTATACTCGTAAAATTTCATCGTGAAGTTCATTCGCCACGGCTGTTTCGCAGTGTAAAACCGTTTTCCTATGGTCATTGTGTTGCAGCGATAAGGGATTTACTATTTACTATCGATAGGCGTATTTCATTTACGGTTTCCATCAACGCATTTCCATTTCATGGCTCCTTCAATAACATCCTTACCACCACTGTGTTACCTATTAGCTATTGATTTTAGTATTATTACATACTGCGAATAGTGACGGTTGTTCGTTGGAAGTTTGTTTACTTAAAATTAGCTATGAAAAAACGAATTTACGTAATATATTTGTCGGCTAAATATTTGCAACTTTGCAACAGAAAAGATCTCGTTCAATAACCGGTAATATTTATTTTCATAATCTGTCATTTATCTATATTGAATGTGTTTAACCGTCGATGTTTAAAGCCACATTTATTATCTACGTTTTATTATCTTTATTTGCGCCGAGTGCTAAAATATATGTAAATACAATTCATCACTTCGTTCACAAACGCCATTAGAGGCGTCCATTATAAAAATAAATAATTATTCAACGGGCCATAACAAAGGTTTTGTGTCCACGGTGTATGACTTCAAATTATAATTTCAAATGTCTTTGTTTTAACCTCGGGTTATGAAAATGAACATCTCGCTCGTGCAAAAACACGATATCACGCGCATGCATCACTGTATGCAATTCTCGTCTACTAAGTATGTAATGCTGATAACTATTTATTTATTCGTTCGCCTCATTCAGACCTTCTGTTTTCGATGAGTAATTTTCCGGTCTTTTTCTGTATGACATCATCAGTAAGTACCTCTATAATTATGAATAACTTATTTACTATGTACTATGTTCTATACAGAAGCAGTGTTTTTGTTTTGTATACGATTGACTTTACCTATATTTTCTAACTAAAACTTATTCATATTTACGTGATCGGTCTGTAATCGAATATTTGTACGTGTAGGTAAATATTGTGTACATTGTACAAACAAAAAACTCTCTCTTGCCTATATATATTTGAATGAAAGATAAAAAACGGATAAAAACCAATACCCATCGACTTTATTCCAAACATTGTTGGAAATGGGATGAAGCGAATGACGAATAGTTTTATTGCGAAAAATCAGTTGTTGTAATAATTGCTATGCCGGTATTACGTCCGCGATATTTGTATGCTTTTGTACTTGAATTTCAACTTCATTACGGTCCACCTGTTATGTTAAACTTGATTCAAACAGAGCATCTCTAAAATTGTATACAAATTTATTCAAGCAATGCTTTTAATCATCGTCTAGATACTTTAAAAGCGATCCGACTCCTGAATTAATGAAAACAAGAGCGAATATCTCCTTTCCAACTTGTATTGAATTTAGTTCTTCCAAGTAAATTCGTATTTGGCGAATATTCAGTAGTTAAAATTTAATTTGGGGTAAGTTCCTAAAATTTCAATTTGTACCACACGGCGAACTTTGGCAGTATAGTAATTAAAACTATTTATATTTAAAATATTTTCAAACTAGATGCCGTTAATTTTACTCACTTGAAATATAAAATTAGCAACGGATCAATTATAGTTTATTACATAGGTATTTCGAAACGCCTTTTTTCGAATTTCATTCGCAAAAGCCTTCGAATGTTGTACTTGGATAAGTGTATAATCAAATACTAATCACTGGCAGCAATCCAAAGAGGATCAATAATTTTAACGCAATCATTTTAGTACTGAAATTATCCTTACTAATTCAGAATTACTTTTCCAAAAAACAGTTTAGCAACTATGATTTTCTTGTAGTAAAGGTTAAAATCCAAAAACACAAAAAATAAACTATAAACGAATGATTTACAGATAAATACCAAAAGTTTGCAAGTAACATAAATGGGTGAGAGTTATAAGACAAAATTGATACGCAAAACAGCACAATGCCGCTTACATCTCGAATCTTCACCATCTCATCCCCTAATGAGAATACTTCGCAACTTAGCGCCTTTAACTAGGGCTTAGATTTCATCGTCTACATTGAACGCGCGACGACAGCAATAAGAACAAAAAACAGCACACAAGATCACATGGATTAATTACTTTTGAAAAATATATGGAAGTCTAAGAAGTTATATGATGGTATGGAACTCAGGAATTCTCTAAATGTTAGTTGTTTTGATAACTTCATAAATTCTTCGACACTGTTAACCTTATTTATTTATAATACTGAACCAGTATCATGTAACTGACTATTTGTTATCCTGGTTACCTTGTTAGCTCACTGCTGACATTGTAGCCGATGCTTGGATTCAAAACGGATGTAATTAGTACTTGATAATCGTTTCGAGCATCCTTTGCATAGTTTTTGTTCGTAGAGCCTTGTATCGCGGCTCAACATCCACTATTTTGCGCTCAGTTATTTATATCATCATTTGTACCAAACATTTTGTAAATAATTAATACTAGTCCATTATATTAGCTAAAAAAATTAATTACATTGAAAACATTGAATATCAATAACGGCCTATTAAAATAAACGAAAAACCGTTACATTCTGCAATCAAAACTTTGACGAGAATTTAGCTTACGTTCCAAATTAATTTGCTTCTTCTTAAATCCAATCTACGTCGTTTGTTCAAATAAGTCATAGAAATTTTACTTTGATAAATATTTTAAAATAAACTTTGACCTTTACCTGCCTAGAACCTGAAATTTCCTTTTCACTAGTATTAATCTAAAAATACATGTCTTAACTCAATTTATGCGTTAATTGCCACGTCATTCAATTACACTTCAATGTTTTACTACAGAAACGAGTTAGCACTTTTATTTTGTTCTTTTCAAACAGTAGCGTTGTCTATCTCTATTTACGTCTTTTATTCTTATTCTATTTAGTATACTTGTAGACATCAATTTTTGTCAATAATATCAAATGTGGACGTACTGCCAGATCTTTCACGCTTTGCATTTGCATATTATCCGTCTATTAATAAACACTACTCCTCTAGCT
Organism: Protelbella ruficauda; assembly: GCA_018245795.1. Taxonomy (NCBI): domain Eukaryota; kingdom Metazoa; phylum Arthropoda; class Insecta; order Lepidoptera; family Hesperiidae; genus Protelbella; species Protelbella ruficauda. The sequence goes on along the minus strand of DWED01000577.1, from coordinate 6,371 downwards.
TTACTCTAAACTGTTGTAAATGTTTCGTTGTATTCATCTATAATTGGGAATGAATAATTATCCTTGCAAAACTAGAGAATGAAATTAAACGATATTCCATTGTCTAATTGAACAATTATACTGCCATCATTTGAAGATGATTGCAGAAGAAAAATGTTTACTCATCATGTATCATTTAAAGGCATTATCTTGTTTGCGGCTCCTGTACGAGTACTTCATTTCGTAACAGTGCGTAAATGCCTATTCATCAAACGAGCTGTAAACAAACAGGCGTATAATAATGATCCTCAATAATATCATTGATGTTATATACACGATCTAAGGAGAGAGTGGCGAAGATTAGAGGAGGCCTATGTCCAGCAGTGGACGATGGAGGATGATGAAGATAATGATAATGACGGCACAATCAAGTACATTAACACGTTTGATTAACTTTGGACAGAATTATACCCACGTTTCTTGTTTTACTCTATTATTATCAATCAGCATTAGTCGAAAACATCACATGTCTAGCCGGTTGACAGACGCGTTTGTTATCGAGTCGCTGTCAATCAGCGTTCCTGTGTTCATTCGCTATGCAGCGAGATTTATTCCGGTTCGCAGTAAAACTACAAACAATTAATATTTATAAAACGTCCTGATCGTGTGTTCTTGTAAACGAATGTATTTGGCTCCTTTTTCTATGCTTGCTATTTATTTCATTCCAAGTATTTCGGGAAGTTTTGCTCTTTTTTCTGCTATTATGTATAATTTCATTTGAAGTATAAGCGTGAGGTCCACAATTATTTCTCCAAGATTTGTTTAAGAATATTATACGTAACGTTGTTATTGTTGTCGTTGGTTTAGATTCAAACTTGAATTCTGAACGGCGTTAATTTAATTCATCGTAGCTTATATGCATGTTACGTATTATCGATAAACAAATCGAACCTTATATATTTCTTAACTTCAGATTAGTTTGTCAGTTTAATAAAGTTGTAACAAAGGAAAAATCCAATAAAACTTGAATTTGATATTTCGTCAAAACCGTATGTCCATAATTTTCTACAACCGTTGCTTTGTCATTGAAAATCTTAGGAAATGCGACATTATTGTTAAAACTATCCAAATTGCTATATATTAATACAAAACGCTGTTATCCACGCGAACTTCCTTTTAAACATGCAATACCTGTAACAAAATGTGTATTTATGGGTCATTGTTACGTACATACATACATGTGAAAAGTCCAATTTATTGATCAAAAGCAATACTGTTTGCGTAATCCCAAAATAAACCTCTTAACTGTAAGCGATGTGATCTATCACGCTTAGTTGCAAAAACCAAGCTTTATAGGTACTTCAAATCAGAACCAGATAATTCATGTTCTAAGTTTCGATTAAAATTAATGAAATTTAAAATTTTTAAATTTCGTGCCATTTTAGTAATTCAATTACTATTTAATGGAAGAAAGTAAAAATTCAATTAGACATTTTATAAAGCTACTAATTATTGAACGCTCAAGTTGTTAAGTTCGGCGTAAAGTTTGCAGTGACATTTATGAGAATGGGTTCGTGCAGGCTCTTTGCTTGGATAAGTGCGTAATGAAAACGAATGTTTTCGGTCTAAGTGGGAGTTGCCTGTACTTAAATCGTCCTTTGATTTTCTTCTTTCTTTAATAAAACTTCTTTACGCACCATATCAGTGCGATGGCCAGTAAGGACGTTTATATGTTCTCCACAATAATAATTGCGTGAAGAACTCGTGACTTCTTTTTGAATTGCTTAACATGTGATCATCGGCCTAATTTACATTGACCATGTATTTGTTTCTGATGTGAAACAGCTTCCTTCTGGTATTGTTCTGGACCAAAGCTTGAGACGGGTGAGAAGCGGGGTTTTATCTAAACACTATAACATTTTACTATTCCTATAATGTCGTGAGTTACTGTCTGTCTGGATGTTAATAAAGTGTTGTTGTTTTTTTTAAATACGGTTAGCGAGTTCAAATTTAGTATTTCATAAATCCATTTTAACTACATATAGGAGTGGATATTAGAATCCAGGCGATCCAGTCGTCTAGGCGATTCAATCTATTGAAGCTATCCGAAACCCATCAATATGCAATGACGTCACCGTGTAAGCACATACTCCAATCGTGACCCGACGATCAAGTATTGTCAGATGCTATTTGTCGGACGTGAGCCGATATTTGTCTTATTCTATTTGTTTTAATTTGTCGTGGAATTTAGGACTTGTATTAGGACTTTGTTGTTTAAAGTTGTACATCTCGTGTATAACGTTTCATATATTCTATACATTGTGATTAAGGCATGGATTATGTTTATCATTTCTAAATATCTATTTGTGTTGTTTGACATTAATATTTTGACGGTATTTTCCAAATAATACTACACTATTTGCCGAATAATCCAATTCTCAGTAAACTATTTGCGATATTTCCTAGACATTCTATATGTTGACATTCTACATCAAAATGATGATTCAACATCAAATGATAAAATTCTCGCTTGTTAACTTAGTAACAAAAATTATAATTTTCGAGTATGTGTGACGATTTAGAATAAATTATAAGAGGCGAAAGACGATTTCCCCGAAAGATAGGAGACAAAATCTTTACTTTCTGCTTATCCACCCCTGAAGAAATAGCTGTGACATGTTCTGTATACTCGTATGTATTTAGAATCAATGTAGACATTAGCGATGGCGATGTTAATATGATTGTCAAGAATTAGACAGTTTCAATATTATATTTGAATATGTTCATTTCTTTTTTTTATATTAAAAGTCATGGCAAATATGTCTATAGACATCTGCAACATCAGAAGTGTTACCAATGAGATGCCTGTCAATACTTCAATCTAACCACGATCACATCACTCCAAGTGTGTGAATTTGTTCAAAGTTCCAAGTTCAAAATGTTTCATTAAAAAAAGTTTACAGATTCATTTATGATAGTTTTTCAAACAAGTCATTTATAGCAGATAAATAAAATAATTAGAACATTCAACAACAAATTTTTATTAAAGAAAAATAAAGAGCAGAAGACCAAACTTTTTTAATTAAATAGGATTGACCAGGCAGTTGACATTGTCATGTGAACGATATATGGACGTGAACAACAATCACACAAGCACATGACGTCTTACGACAGGAACGTGATATTCAAACTAAAGTTTGCGACTGAAAATTAAAGATTATAACAAAATTAACTTTATTTTCAAATTAAAGCATGTGTCGTATTATTCGCATGATTTATATTGACGATATTTATTAAATACCGACTTTTATTATTGATCGGAGTATAATGAACTTCTTTAAATTGTACCGTTAGTAGAAAAACCATTTTGTTTACACTGTCGTTACTTGAACGAAATGTTTTACAATTTTTTGTTCGTTTTGCGTTCATTAAAATTCCATCAAGTACTGTCGGCAAAAATATTTGTAGGGTATTTAGTCTAAAAATATTGCTAACTAACAGAGTGGGTAAATACTTTTTGAAATTGTATTACTATTGGCATTCCGCTTTCATCGTTAACGTTTAGGTTCAAAATATACTTTTTATTTTCAAAATCTGTTGCATTAAGGCTCGTTATTCATTCGCTTTGCTCTATCGCTTAGTGTTTAAGTTGTTGGGTTTTTAGAACAAAAAATATCTGCGGCAAAATGCCTGGAATGCTAAGAGCCGTAAAGCAAAATTACTTTGTTACGGTATGTCACGCGATTTATCACAAAAAATGAACTTCTCAAGGAAAAATTATTCCCTCGACCGTCCTTCATTCTGTAATCCTTACATTGACTCAACTCGCCCTTCGAGCGGGATTACCATTTAAACGATTACCAATTACGAGCCGAATTACCAATTTTGTGAGCCAATAAAAAAATTAAATTCAAACACACACTTTCAGAACTAGATACGTAAGATGGTATATATAAAGTTACAAGCACATACACAGTTTATTAATAGATTCCCATAAAAGGATAGATTTCCATAAAAGGCGGCGAGCGTATAATTTTAATGCATTACTTATTTGAAGTGTAACCGGTCTCAATGATGCCATGCGATACGAATAACCTCGTTAGGCTCTGCGATCAATTAAAAATGCACCTGAGCCCTATGGCAAGGGCTCGCAGTGAGAAGCTAACTAAGCGACGTTTCTCGGCTGCACTTTGTAAGACTTAAATTAAATTAAGCTTTAATTAACAGAATATTAGATATATTCTGATGTCATTTATAATACAATGTTTTATTTGTAATTTTATAAAGTTTTCTTTATTTATTTACTTATTCATTAGTGCTGTTTGCAACGAGCGGACTTGAATTTGTTTTGCGTTTTCCTGCTCTTATTTGACTGAATATGACCTATTTTCGTATGCTAATACGTAGGTACATTATTGGAAAATTCATAATAGCGATATCGGGTGAAATAACTTCTAAGTTCTCGAAAATAGCACTTCCCTATTTCGAAATCACGCGATGTGACACGTGACCTTTCGGTTATAGAAATCCGGATAAAATCATGATTAAAAAAAAACACAATCAAAAATTTTACCTGATTTTGCAGACGAAAGCGTATGGCTGAATTATTTCTTATTTGTTACTAATAATACAGCTGATTGCTTAGTGGCAAATAATTTAGTTCCGCGCTTCATAAGTCCTGGATTCAAATTCTTGAGGACACCTCTCTTTATAGATTAATAGCATTTGGTGTACCTATTGGTTAAGGAAAACATCGCAAAGAAACCTTTACACATTAGTTTTAGATAGTTTTCTCTAAGCCTCTGAAATCTGCCAAACCAGACTTGGGCAGCGTGGCAGACTACAATCAACCAATAACAATCCATATTAACCCTTTCTCTATCTTTATTAGAAAAAACCCATGTCCAAAAGTGGAACGATAAAAGAACCGGTCATGAATGTAAAGAAATATGTTTTTCTCAGATTGTTGAAAAACATAAACTGTTTTTAAACCTATATAATACATTTGCTTTCAAGTATTTTGCTTTTTTTCTTAGAAAAACATCCATGACCGCACTCACTGTTAGGTGCAATCGTAATTCTTATCCAGACGATCTAAATGGAATAAACTTTAACATCGTATATACGTACGGGTTAGACACGTCACATAGTAACTGGTAAACATTTGCCAGCTGTTCCTCTGTTCTTTAACATTATCAACCTTATTGTAAAGAGGACAAGGTTGAAATTAAATTGTGTCGAAATGTAAATTGACTTGCGATACTAGAATAGCATGTGTGGGAACCAGGCGATTGACGTTAAGCTAATATTATTACATGATGTTGCTTGCGCCCGGCTTCTCTCGTGAATTGTTATATTTTTGAAACGGAGATAAGTATTAAAACGAAGTTTTTATTTTATTATTAAGTAGGACATTTTTCTCCATGGTCATGTACAACTGTCTGGTCATGGTCTGTGCCTGGTGCATGACAATAGGCTCACTACCTATTCCATAATAGGACGTAAACCTAACTGGTGAAACGTGGAAGTGTACTACACTCCTCTGCCTACCCCTTCAGGGATTAAAGGTGTGATGTTTCATTTTTTTGTTACGTCATGTGGAACTTTCAGAGATTATAGAACTGTCTGCAACAGTTACATTGTTGTGTTCCAGTTTGACTAGTGTGATTGACGTCGCCCGGACCCGAGGCATTCCAACCTTGATCCTCTAGAAAACCAGCACATCTGTTAATTATCTCAGCTATGTAGTAATTGACATCAAATATAGATATCTGAACGCTGTACTTTATACGTATTTATACCTGTTTTCTACTTCTGTCATATAAAAAAGTGCTTAATTAAAATAATGATATGCCTACAAAGATATGTACGGCATCTGAGAATATATAAGAATCTTGGCTTCTTGGTTCCATCTGCACGTCAGTAGCGCCAGGTTGACAAGGCATGTGTGTCACCCGCCACCATAATAGTAATGTGGTCATCATAGCGTGGACACAGCGGGAGACCTTGTGATTATTTTAAATTAATTTTTCAATCTTAACTACGGGTATAAAAATTTATTCAAGATTAAATAATGTCTGCAACCTTTTTCGCCCCACTGTTGGGCGCGGATGTCTTCCGCATTTGCCAGAGGTGTGGACTATACCTCACCTCTGTGCTTTAGTGTGAATAGTGCGGAGTTACAATTAAGTAACTCAACCTTTAAGGGCTAAGTTATCGACATAGCCTAAAGGATTAGCAAGCTAAAGTGGCAGTGGGCTGGTCACACCTGTCGCAGAACCGATAGCCGCTGAAGCAAACGTCTTCTGGAGTGGAGACCACGACTTGGCAAACGTAGCTAGGACGCCCTCCAGCTAGGTGGAGTGACGATATACGCAAAGTGGCTGGCAGTG
>DWED01000576.1:0-10864 GCA_018245795.1 Protelbella ruficauda | reverse complement strand
CCATTAAATAACTTAATCCTTCTTAAGTCTGATAATGGGTAATTGTATACAATGTTAATGAAATTCAATGTAATATAATTTAGACAATAAGTGTGTGATTTTCCACCAACAGTTATGCATTTAATCCTCTTTTGACATTACTTCTTCAGTTTGGTAAATGAACCGCTTTGATTGGTGTTCTATTAATTATATGGTGTGAAAATAAGAAATATTCATGGTGCTATATAAAACCGATGAGGATGGTCACCAATAAATTTGATTGGAACATTGGTAGCTTTGTTAAAACATAATCAATATTACACAATTTAACAGTACCAATGGTTCATAATCAATTTGGAGTAACTTGAAAAATCTGAGCAATTTTGATTCAAGTTGGATATGCTAATAGATTTCTTTAATTTAAATTATCCGAAATTAATATCTCATAACAAGGTTTTCGACTCAACAAAAATATTTTGCAAATTTGAATTTGGAATAGTCATATTTTTAAACTTAATAAACTACCAGTCCCAAAGCAAACTTGTCCCAACAATTCACATCAATCATGAATCGGTAAATAAGTTTAAGAGAAGTTCCATGAATAGTTTTATTTCCTCAGTTTTGTTGAAAGCTCTCATTTTATTGTGCAACCATAACAATGTATTTACATATAGCCAGCATGGAATCATAGATTTAAAAATCTATACTATGACTATGATTATAGAGTAAGGAAATGTTCCTGATGTGATTTAATGGTTAGTTTCCATATCATAGCACAGATAAATGTTATATATACAAGCCATAATATAGAACAATTAACTGATTTATACTTTAACACTTAAGTAGATTTCAAATCCTACCACAGTAGCCAAAGAAATTCATATTTATCAAAAATTATTTAATTTGCATCAGTCCAAGCAATTTAAAAGCTATAAATTGTTATTACATATTTATGTATTTTTTGAGTAATCCAAAATTATTTTAAATTACACATGTAATCCTCAAAGCGGTATGTAGAGGAGTATAGTAATTTATAATTTATATTGTGAGTTACATATACTATTCTTTTTATTTATATCAACATCAACATATGATGTACTTATTAATTTTCTTATTTCAATTAAATTACAATATAAATATAAAAAATGTATGATCCTTACTACATAACTATAAAACTATGATTGAAATACACAACCAAACACAACATTTATAACAAGAATAAAAACCTTCAAACATAAATATACTATACTCATACACATCTATATGTTGAATAATTATAATTTGCAGTATTTACTACTATTCATTTACCAACTGCAAATTTCCTTTAAATACACGAATATATACCGGAATTTCTATTTTTAAACATGTATTGTTCAATTTTTCAATAGAAAGTTGCAATTTAAATGAAATAATATTTATTGCATTTCAGTTCGTAAGGCAGCGCGTCTGTGTCATATTAATAAAAATCATATTCCTTTTATGGTATGCAGTTCAATACGGGTTTTTATAAGTAAAAATAAAGAATCAAAAAGTATTTAGAGACACTAAATATTTTGCGGATTTAAGGTTTACGTTTTACAAATTCGTTGCTATAAATCACTTAATATTTCTGGTACTCAAGACTATAGTTATAAAGCATTTTCGAAATTCCTCTAGTACAAACGTATTGAGAATCATTCACATATATTATTTATACACACAAATAGATACATAATTCATTACCAAAAAAACACTATCCTACGGAGGTAGGTGTTACTGAATGTATAAAATGTATACAGTACACTTAAAGAATCTAACAGAAATCAATGAAATATTTGTGTTAATACAAACATTTATCGATATCTACATTTATTACAATTTATTTTTTTCTTATTAGTGACTATATAACTTGATAATTACGGTTAATAACACTAACTTATTGGTATACCTGAATGAATGTAACTTACCGAATAATGCCGCAAGCAGAATGTACTTCATAGCCATTTCGTATATTATATTAAAAAAAATAGAATTTATTTTCAATATGTTAGGCAGATAAAATTAGGCTAATCAGAACCGGATAATACACACGAAGCTCGAAAATATTTTTCGCTAATAAACAATATCAGTTCATATTACGCCAACAAACTACCATTACTTAACAGCGTCAAATGCAAACTGACTTGACCGTGAACAGAATAAACTGAACTCAAGGCCATTAAATTGAGCCACAGACTATATATGCTATAGACAATAAAATTCTCTTCGCGTTGCACAGACGATGCAGTAAAATTATAAAATTCTAACCACTATATTTATCCATACTTAATATTTTAAACATAGGCTTTTTTAATTTTAAATAAAAAATTGTCAACATCTATTTTTAAGTAAATTAGTATCTTCAAGTCATCGAATGCTTATATTAGGTACTTGGGTTAAGAATGTAAATCGACAGCCGTATTAAATTTGTCGGACCGGCGGATAAATGTAAACTGTGCATCTGGGCACATTTAAGTTAAGCTTAATAGTCGCTTGGTCATGTGTAATGTAACTAATTAAGAAATTTGGAGCGAGTCGAAAAATTTATTATATATATGTATTTATAAACGTAGTAAAATGTATGTAGTAAAAACCCACTTTACCAGCCATACCGAGAGAAATAATATATTACTGGTCTCGTACAAATACCCATACTCTACTCATACAATAATTTGCTACAAATAGAACACAAAGGAGTACTAATAATTTATTTGGAAAATATTTAGATTCGTTCTTAAAGAGTTACATTGCCATGAGAGATGAAATATTGATAATGGATTCGAAATTAAAAAATGAATTACTTTAATAACTAATTAATTATTTATTATTATTATTATTGTAAATACAATTTTGAATGCATTTCAGACTACAGCATGTTTTATAAGTTTTTCTTATAAATATGCGTATAACCCTTTTTAGTATTATCAGTTCAACAGTGTACCTATTACTATGAATTGTACTGTTGATGGTATGAAAATATTTTTGGGAAACAAAGTAAACCAACGTCCACTGACAACACTTACATCAGTTACTTACTTCTCAAAGTCGTAAATGTAATTTTATCGGTTATGAAATAGGAAATTAAGTTATGCTTCTACAAGAGTTAATTAAATACGTAAAATATTAAAATTGCATTAATAATATTAATATGTATGAAACTCAGTCCTAGATCATTCATTATCATCAGCCTATTCCTGTCCACTGGTGGACATAGGCCTCTCCAATAGCATACTACTGAGCTCGATCTTCAGCTGTTCAAATCCAATCGCTGCCAGCCACTGATAGTACGTACATGATCGTACTCCACCTAGCTGGGGGGCGTCTACGCTACGTTTGCCAGGACGTGCTCAACCTTATTGTTACCCATATATCTATAGAACTACGTTCTATACAAATATTTATAAATAAAAGTGATATTTGAAGTTTATTCTACTACGTTACATAACTTTGAGTGATTAATAAATGAAACTAATTTCGGACAAGGAAAAGTAGGTACTTGAGTACTTGGAATTAAAACTGATGATTAAAAGAGTCATATTTTAACAATAAATAAACTGACATTTGTTGGTGACAACTACCGTCATTTTAATTATCTATTATTTAGGAGATTTTAAAATTTGTAGTGTTATGTATTTTTAGATTTAAAATTGTACAGTAGAAATTAAAATGGAATAAAAGAGAAAAAATATTTTAATCGTCTCTTACGAGAGGCAAATAAACTGTGCAGATCATCTTTTAATACGAATCATTATGGAGTCAGTCTTTGCCCAAGGCGATAAAGGAATTGTATTAGAATGTTATCGCACTATGCAATTCTTATCATCACTTGAACCGTATCTAAACAAGAAAACGACAAAGAAAATACAGAAAGATGTGAATCGCGAAAGTGTAGGACTAAGCCCTATATCACATGAATCTGTTCACACCACTCCATTTAAATCAAAAACTGACTCAATGGAAAAAAATCATACTACAAGAAAAAAGGGCAAGAAAGTTAAATTTGACATTTGTGAGTGTAATGACGAAGTAATCGATGAAAATCATAAACAGAAATACACACCTAAAACTTGGGAATCCATTACAAAGTTATACGGAGATGATGATACTACTGAGGTATGGATGGATACTAAAAACGCACCAGTAGCAATTCACAAAAGAAAACGTCCCAATGTACTACTCCCTGACGATGTTATAGTAACAAATGACGACGTAAATGATATTAAAAATGGTAGGAAAAACAAGTCTAGGGCACCAAAAAAGTACGACAAACGAGAAAAAAAACAAAAGGTATCAGATGAAATAGAACTTCAAGCAAAATGGAATTCAGAAGATCGTGATTACAACTCTTATGACACTTCTTTACTCAACTCGTTAAATAATAGTAGAAGAAATCGAAAGGAAGTACTAGAAAACTTTAAATTTGAGAAGAAACCAAAATCGAAAAGAACGCATCAAAACTACATCGACAATGATCAAAAAATGAACTACTATGGTTCGATACAACCGACAAAAATAAACTGTAATGAAGGTCCTTGCTTAGAAGCTGCAAAAAAGGAAATGAAAAGCTTTATTTGTAGATGTGATAGTAAAAAAACTGAACCAGATTTAGTGACAAATGAATGCACAAGTGCTTTATGTAAATTATCTCGGAGTTCTTTAGGATTCAATAGCGTTGTAAAAATGAAAGACAAATTGTTTTCTTTATGCAATAAATATTCACAAAAATTCATAAATTTAAAGTCTTATAATAACACCTGTAAAGAAGGCAAATGTAAAGAAGCTGCACAAGGTCACAAGTATAATTTTATATGCAAATGCGATAGAAAAAATATTAGTACTGAATGCTCTGAAGACACCTGCGGAAAATACACAAAGATAAACATTAATAATAACACACATGTAAGAAGTCCCGACGACAGATTATCAAAAAAAAAATTATCACACTTAAAAAATGATTTTACGAAGTTTGAAATATTGCAAACTACATCAAAGCAAAATATCAAGACAAATGATAAAATAAAACAACACGAATGTGAACAAACTGGTGAACCAATTTTTGAAGTTCAAGTCAATCCAAAAGATATGTGCTTGTTGAATCCCATAGAAATCAAAGAATACCTAAAAAAATATGGAGCACGTGGACAATATGAACTTAAATGTATTTGTCCTTCACGAGGAATATTAAGAAAAGGAGAATTATGCTCATCGGGAATTTGTAAAAAGGCATATAAAAATAGACAAACAAATTTTAATTGCTGGTGCGAAAAGAAGATAGTAGAATGCGGAGACTCTACGTGTGACGTCCAAACTTTAAGAAATATACGTAGAAAAGGAAAAAATAACAAATACACTCACAATCTGAATCATAACAAACCATTACTAGAGGTGCAGTTAGATATGGACAAGATGTGCGTCGTAAACCCTAAAGAAATTCAAGAAAAAATGATTAATAATGTTACAGATGACATATGTGCTTACGGAATTTGCAGAGATGCGGCTGCCTCAAAACGTAAAATTCCAATATACTGCAAGTGCATTGGTAAAAAAATGAATTTAGGCTTAACGGAATGTACAGAAGATATCTGCAAAAACCCTAATCGGAAGAAAAGGTCCAAGTTTTGTATATTTTGTACTCGTATTTGTAGCAAATCAGAAAACTGGTCGGCTCAAAATACGAGCGGTCACGTAAAAAGACCTAGAAGAAGTTCTGTTTATGAAATAGGTACAAATAAATTTACAGGTATTTAACATTAAATATTTAAATTTATATGAACTAGTCTATTATTAAATTAACGATGGATTTGTATTTAACGAACAGTAATTTTTTAGTTTAATATGACAAAAAATATGTCATTTTTATAATTCAGGTGATCGTTTAACGCCAAGGAAAATTAAAGAACCCTCGAATAAATATGGAAACAAGTATGAAAATGGAAATGTAAATAATAATAACATAAACAATATGTGGCCGCAAACAGAAGAAACTAAATCTTCTAATGCGGAAAAGCTTAACAAAGATACTGTCAAGAAAGAAACAGTGACGTGTACTTGTTCCCACGCATGTGAGTGTAATATAAATAACATTAAAAGTGAATCGAAAAAATATAAGGATGAAGAAAATGCTAGGAAAAAAAAACTTGCAAATAAACGACGAAATAAAATAATTAGTCAACGTAAATTTAAGAAAGATTCTAAACGCAGAGCAAAACTTGAAAGGAAAAGAGAGAAACAGGCGGTGAAGCTAAGGTTAAAAGAAATAAAATTAATGAGAAAAAAAATGCAAGAAGAGCCATTAGACACGAATTTTTGTTCTGCCTTTTTACTGGGAATACTGAAAATTGTATTACGAATAGTACTTCGTGTACTTTCTATAGTATTCGCAATATTAAAAGATCCCAAAGGAAGTTTCTGGTACGTAAGAGACCGAATTACAGACCCACAAGGGACGTTCAATAAGGTGAAAAAGTGATTTGATGACGCGTTATTGATAAAAAAGTTACAAATAGCAGAAACTGTTCGAGGGTCGGATACTCTGACAATCCTTGCTGATCATTTTCTGGATACTGCGTTTTATCAATCTTTTGCTGATAAGGGTAAAACGAAAAAGGAGCAAATGGAATTTGAAAGTAAAAGTAAAGCAAGAAAACGAAGAATAAGAAAACGTGAACGACAAGCCATTACTAGTTGTCGACATATGCTTTTGACGACGTTACGACAGACTCCTTGTCTATGGGTCTATCATATTTGCCCGAATTTCTATCCTCAGTGTTTGAGTCTGTTAGCGTTTATGAGAAACTTTAGTAATATACTAATGTTTCTAGCTGCGTTCTTATGCTGGACGCCTTGTATAGTTTCTATGGAGCTCTGTCGAGCTATAATGTGCTGTTTTTTCTGTACGCACTAATTTTAAGTCCTTGTTCTTAAATTAAATTATATTTACTGTTACTTCTTTTTCTTTACCAACTTCAAATTATTTATCTGTTCTTAGCTGGCAAAATTATACATAAAGATCGATACAGTAAGAATATAAAAAAAAAGAATTTTCTCATATAATTGACGACTGTCTTCGTGGAAATCAAGTTATGAAACCCCAAGTATATTATGCGGTCCATAGAATTTTAACTTCCCGCTAGGGAAATCCAAAATGTTCAAAAATTGGAAAGTTATTGCTTTCACCCCAAATTTCGAAAACCGAATTTTCACCTGGTTTTAACGTTTTGGCATCCTAAGAAGCTGTTCTATTTTTACATTGATCTCCGTATGTGTGTGTACTTATGTGTGGGTGTGCGTGCACGTGTTCGTGCGTGGACAAGCGCGCGCGTGATTCTTCGTGTTTATGTGCGTATGCGCTTGCATCTTTTGAACAAATTGATCCATAAGAACACGATTAAAGGCAGCTCTGCTGCACTTAGAGATCGTGTAAATTTGAATCAATTAGGCTCGATAGATTTTACTAGAAAATAAAATTTTTCAAAAACAGTTTTAAAATCGATAAATTCGTTGAGAAATATTGTTGTTAAACATTTTTGACCAAAGCGTTTTTTTAAATAACTCGTAAATAACAGATTGTTTGACTACAAGGTTTTTAATATCTAATTTTGAAAAAGACAAATCCATAACAAATATAAAGCTAAAATACAAGGACACCAAACAACACATGCACACAGTACAAGAGCAATATGCGTACAATATCGCCAAATAGACAAAAAACTGAAATGAGTCCAGTTCTGCGGGCCAATAAAGTCGGGATACGTCGCAGGCCATGTACTACGGGTATATTTGACAGTATTTGCTAAAAATTTATCATAATCGAAATTATTTTTCTGTTTCTTGTTAACTTTGTGTCGCATGTCATTTCTGGATTTTTTGCAAACATATTTCAGTCCATTTTTTAAAGAATATAGAATATTGTAACAGGTGTTTTTTTCTTTTCGGCGAGTATTTTTAGATATCGATTTACGATTATGGTTATAATTAAAACTCATCCCGATACTTCTGTTTATGGATCTATCGGACTTATGTTTATATGTATTGAAATAAATCGGTTTTATTTCTTTATAGGCCGATGCAATATTGTAATCAGTATAGTTTATTTCTGACTTCTTCAATAATTGTTTGGTTATATAATCATTACGATTTTTTTTTCTGGATTTCCCTTTGCTTCTTATTTGTCCTGAATTTTCTAGCCAATCGCCCGATTCTTCTTTAATATAATGATTATTATGGGGAAAATTATCTTCTTTATAGTAACATCGACACAAACTTCTCGTTCGATTTATTGGAAACTGTATATATAGGTTTGATTTCATGCATTTACAAAATGTAGGATCAGGTTGTTTGTTCTTCAATTTACGCCTGGAGTTTAAACGAGTATTATGGACATGGCGAGGACGATTCCTTGTGGTATTGTCGTTGTAATCGAAAGCTAGATGATTATTGCTGTTGAAATCCGACTTTGCAGATCTCAATTTTAATTCTTTTTCTTTATTTATTCGTGTATTTTCATTACTATAAATTTCATTATAATACTTATGAAAATTATTCACATTTTCCATTATATCAGTATCAAATAATTTCACATCTGTATGCGTCTTTAAATCAAGCTTCGGTACTACACTAGCGGATGTCTGCTTCCGTCTGCTTGATTTTGTTCGTTTTGAGCCTTTTTTATAAAATATATTTAAATATTTGATTAATTTTTTGTTCCCTTGTGTAAAATCTTTTTGGACTCTCACAGATTTAGTCACTGAAGGAGATTTTGTTTGAACTGATTTAGATCTACTTTTAGTCGTAGTTGTTTGAGTTTTGTTATCTGTAACACCGTTATTTTTAGTACCAACTCCTTTACAGACACAAGTAATCATATCATATTGTGATTTTGCATTCTTCTTTTGTTTACCATAAGTATCATTTACCATTGAACCTTTGTTCGTTAAACTTGGTGCAGCAAACTTTGTTTGCTGAGATTCCGACTTTTTGGCAACTATGTCGGTAGCGCTAGTTTTGTTTGTTTTTCGAATGCTTTTAGGATATATTTTAAAAACATAAGGAGAGTTTTCGCATATACATGCATCAGTTTGTGTAACTTTACTATCAACATTTTGGGAAGTATTTGAGGTGTTATCAACAGTGCTTTTTATGTCAATCAATGTATTCTCACTGGGGATTTCTTGTAAAGATCGTTCACCTTTTTCTTTTATACTGTGCTGCGATGGAACAGTGTCTTTTTTTTCGTTTTCGTTCTTTCGTTTAGTTTCGAAAAAATGCAATACAGGTAATTTAATGAAACTTAAATTATTATCTATTTGATTCTCATATAACTTGTTATTTCTCGTTTCTGAATATTGTTCATCCTGTATATTTAGATATTTTACTTTGATCACATCAACTTCTGCAATTTTATTCTGCATTTGGTAGGATGCAGTTAAATTTTTCTTAGACTTGACAGATGGACCGCTTGATAATTCAATGTCCTTGGATATCTCTTCATCATCACCGTGTATGCTTGCGTCAGCTTCTTCATCATTCACTGATAAATTACTGGTATCTTGTTGTTTGTTTTTATTTATTTCTTGATTAAACTGACTTCCTTTGGGCAACCATACGAACTTAAAAGCCACGGTGACTTTTTCCCAAAATGTTAGAAGGTTTTCAGTATCATGTGCAACATTGCATAAATCGCTATTTACTGGATTCATTATACATTTACCGAAAGATTTTCAGGAAAATCATGCACTGAGAATAGATTCCAATGTGTTTTTTCTGATTAAGTTCATATTTGTGTACAGATATGAATTTTGTTATTCGACATCGAAGTCGGTAAAAAATAATGAAATACCAATTTTATTTATTTATATAACCATTAAATAGTCTGAGTCAAAAGTCCACGCTGTAGGTGGAAATATTATCGTATTTTACCAATCTTAATATATGATATTCCCAAACGAATTGTAATATTTCATACCATTATACTATTCTTGGATTTTTCTTTTGTTCAAATGATATTTATTACCAAAAGACGCTTAATATAAAATGCATTAGAACTAAAAAACTAAAGTTGTGATGTCTGTCAATTGTATCACTGTCAATGATACACCCTTGACATTAGAATAGACTATAAATATTATGGTATCAGTATTCATTATCTATAATTTATAACACAGAAAAAAATTTATGTATGTTAACGACAGCATAATCAATCAATATTATAATTTCAGCCAACAAACATCCAATGCTGAATGAAGGTCTCCTCCAAACATCCTCATATTTCATGGTCTACTATTTTTTTGGTTCAACCGGTTACGTGTGACTGACGAGACTATAATCATTGTCATTGGCTATTTTACATAATTTTCTGGTATTTTTTACCTTACTTTTCGCATTAAAGTTCATCATATACAAATAATGTGTATTCAAAATAATTATTGTATGTTTTTGATACAATAATTATGTTCTGTGTCGGGGCGGAGAAAGAATACATCCTACGACCCCATGCCGGGACACTAGGGTGTCGTAAGAGGCGGCTAACCCGGCGCTTGTTGGTAAGGTCGCCACACTCCTAAGGGGCCTGCCTGGCTAGCTACCACCCTCCGGCTGAAATCTTCCGCCAAACGACTATGTGATGTGTTAAGGTTGTGCATCTGAGAGCCAGTACTCTCCTCATCTCCATCCTTAGCTTCTCTATCCATAGTGTGGTATCTCTGTTCGGGTTTTCTGTCCTGTAGGTTCTAAAGTCATCTTTGCTGATTTTGGGCGTGGTATACTGGCGCGAGGGCCAGGGAGACCCGGTGAAACGGCTGACCGCTGGCCGCCCACTGGTCGGTAGGGGACCCGAACCCAGGTAATACTTGTAACCTCTGCCTTGGGT
>DWED01000575.1:0-10865 GCA_018245795.1 Protelbella ruficauda | reverse complement strand
TAGCGCTGAAATGAATTAAAGAAACACAGACACAGAGATCAACTATTAAAAGACAGAGACTAGGGAACACGAAGGGTAGGTCTGAAAGATATGCTGGCTCAAATGTGCATAACCGGAATATGACGGTAAGTCATTTAGCGGTAGACTTCAGTCTGAGAGTGATTGGTAGCTAAATAAGCCCTTAGGGAATATAAGGACCTTACAAGCTAGCGCTGAACTTAGTCGCCACTTATGAGACACCTCGGTTATCACAGCATAAGACTGAGGTATGTATTCTTAAGCTGGCTTTGATACAGATTATTTTGCCAATCATTAAATACAACAGTCCAACATAATAATGTTGGGGTGTTGACATCTCTACCAACACCCACGTTAAAAACTTGTCAACCTGCACTTATACAATGTGGTATACTATGGTCAAACTAAATATGTTGGAGTTAGAGGATACATGTTTGGTATCCCTTGATCATGGTTGCCATAAC
Source organism: Protelbella ruficauda (assembly GCA_018245795.1). NCBI lineage: Eukaryota > Metazoa > Arthropoda > Insecta > Lepidoptera > Hesperiidae > Protelbella > Protelbella ruficauda. The sequence goes on along the minus strand of DWED01000575.1, from coordinate 10,383 downwards.
TGGTAACATACAACATTATCAAGTTCTAATGCAAAAGCTTGTTAACATTGGCTTTCAGATATTAACAAGTTTCATGTTGCTTCATTTCCCTATATTTTTGTTTTTCATACACTAATAATGATAACAATAAATTCTTTTTAGTAATTTTGCAATCTGGAATTTGAACAGAGAAGAATGTACTTTATACACATGCATTACATGTGCTTTTTGTTATGATAAAGAAATTAATAGTAAAATATATAAAAATTTCTTTTTAATTTCAGGACTAGTGATCTCCTAATGCAGTCAGTCATAGAACACTTCCCGTATTATAAAGCTGGATGCTATGTGAACAGAGCCTATGTACACAATTTAATATGGATGAGCAAATACATACCATCACTTAGAGAACAAATCATGACAGCTATTATTAATAGGTTAGTAACTATGATAGAAAGAGACAGATTTATTTATTTATAGTCATATATACAAGAGAAACATTTATTTATACTCATACACAAAATATTAATAAATAACTGACTTTTCTCTCATTCTCGAAAGTATAACTATATGAAATCAATTTTCTGTAAATTGAAAGTGGAAGAAAATGTTTCATACTATTTTTGGTATTATTTGATGTTTGTTATAGATAGGAAAACATGTTATTTCGTACACCTTTTAAAGTTGCTCATATCATAACAAGTAATACATGACTAAAATAGTATGATACTCTTAAGTATGAATTGTAAAAAAAACCTAATTTAATATTTATAATATTTATACTGCCCAAATACAAATAATATTGGAATATCGCTATGCTGTATATCGCAGAATGGTGGAAATGGATGTCAATGTAGTTGACCTCGCAAAGAATCAAGCTAAGCATGAGACTATCTCAGAAAAGGAGGGTGAGCCTGATGAAGTCAGCAACACCCTAGACTACTGCATGCTCGAGATGCTCAAGTGGCTTGAAGACGAAAGGGACCCTGTTCTACATATAATGTGCAATGTATTTGAGCGAGTTGTGTTTCCCACTCATGGTATCAGGTAAGTTATTTTAAAATATAGTGTTTGGTTATATTTAATGAAATGTGCTGTAAGAGGTAGAATCAAATTAATTAATTTTCATGTTTAATTAAGGCTTCAATATGGGTTGATGATGGATTTCTTTTTAATTAAAAAGCAAGCATTTAATCATTACCACTTTATTGTATCCAATTGGTTTGTTGATCATTTTAAAAATGCCTGCCAGCCATTAGATGAAACAATATTTTAGGTCATGTCACACTAAATAGGTTAGAACTTAGCTGCAGTAGTCTTTATTTAAATCTTGTTGAATTATAAAAGTAATTTATTGTTATTTTTTAAAACCATTGCACAACCTTTACTAGCAAATCTTGATTAACACCTAAAAGTCATGTTGTAAATGTTGTTTAGTATAAATTTGGGGGACCAGACTTACAATTAGAGGAAAAAACTAAGGCATGTTAATTTATTTATATTCTTACAGACACGTCCAGTTCCTTCTAGTCTATGCGATATCAATAAACCAGCAGTGTGCAGATCGAGTGTTCACCAACTTGTGGATAGTTGCAGCTGGTATGCATGGCCTTGGCCCTGGAGCTTTGGCGACCAGACGCACCGCTGCCAGCCACTTGGCAGGCCTCCTAGCTAGATGTGTGCGTGTACCTAATTCAAGACTAGTACACTACTTGAAGACAATGGCTGAGTGGTGTCATGCTTACATAACAGCTACTCAGGAGTCAACTGGTGTGAACGATAATACCAAAATCCATGGCGCTTTCAATGCCATTTGCCACGCCATATTCTACCTTGTAGCGTTCAAGAATCATCACCTGTTCAAGAGCAAAGAAAGTGAGTATATTACCCAAATTCAGAGTAGACAATATATGTTTTAAAATTACATGCCTTGACGATACTTGCTTCACTAAGCACCACTGTATGCAAAATATAAAAAGCTATTTAAATTTAAAAATACACAGGGCTGATACTAAATTCCAACAATATAAATAAAAATTACTAGTAATATTCACTTTTACATTTTCAGGTCTAAATTTTGTGGAATCTTTAAATTTGCCCCGACTAGTGACATGTTCGCTAAACCCATTGCGTACCTGCCCCCCACAAGTTACTCGAGCCTTCTCATCAGTTACCAGGTCGCACCAGGTTGTGTACTGCCAGGCAATTATAGAAAAAAACTCGAGGCACACATTACAAGCTAGCTCGGAATTGCAGTATGATGACTGGTACCCGTATGACCCTTATAGCTTGCCAATGTGAGTAATAAAGTATTATTATTTTTATTTATTAGCATAAGCAACAAAGACAAACGGACATGAACTGTACAAGGGCACTATTCATTCCATATTGAAATATCTGTATTTCTTTGATTCTTTGTAGTATGTTAGTAACTTGTAAAGATGTACATTTCAATGATGTACAATTGATTCTGACTCTGTATAAATAGGTGTGTGATGATCGCAAATATTTAATATGTAAGTAATGGAATTCTCACTATATATAAAAAAATTGTAAAATCTATATTTAAATATAATGTATAAATGTGTAAGACTAATAAATGTGTATAAATGTATAAATGTGTAAGAAGAATTGTGTTTTAATAGTCAGAAAACTGACTTCTGTTATATAAAACTGCTTAACACTTAGTATCTTATTAGTTCTGCAAAAATTCTTTTAATCGAAATATTCTCGATCATATATTAAAGTCATAGAATTATCTAGGATTATTATAGCACATTATATTTTTATTTACAGATCCGGCAAAATAATATGGCCACTGTGTATAGAGTACAAAAATTGGCTGAAGGAAGGCGAGGATGAAACTCAATTTACCAGTATGAAAAGAAAATTGGATCCTGAAGACGATGACTACCTAATACCAAGCCCCTCCCAAAAACTAGCTAGTTCCCTATCAAATAGTATTTCCCCCGGTTTTAGAACAAGCGAGACAATACTTATGTAGCTGTTACACAAATCTGTACTCAGATACATAAATATATAGATAACAATACCAAGTAGAAAGACTTCCGATTTCTATTTTTGATCATCATTCCTGGATTAATACCAAAAAGGGGAATTGAAATATATATTAAAACCAAAAGCATATACTTTTGCTGTTTAGTTTAGTGTTTGTTGTTTGGGTGTTCACAGTTATCATGTTTAAGGCGGTACGTAATACACATATAAAACATTTTAAATGTTCTAAAATCACTCGCTAGCCTCAAACGCACCTAGCGTATACTCTGTACGATTAATTTAATTGACTATCCAATGCAATACGAATTCACTTTTAGAATCGTATTTTCCTTTTGGTTTACTCTGGGATATTTCATCTTAAATATGTTTCGATTGTACTAAGGATTTGCTAAGAAAATAGTTGTATTTTAAAATGATAAATATATTCGACATACAGATGCTTGGTGCCTATACATGTACATCATATATGTATACCTGGCGAACTAGTCATAGTTTACGCTTCGCAATGTGATTTGATCCACGGTGCACAAAATGACGCATCAAGTGTGCCGCCATCACACTGGCGTTCAAGATACCTACGTCCAAAATAAATATAATGTCTTAATATGTATTTACTTACATAAAATAGTGCTACTTTTAATTTTAAATGAACTCATTTTTTGCCAGAACACGAGTTAAATTAAATGGATATAGTGCATAGTAATGAAACGATTGAGCAATATTACTGATACTGGTATTACTTTGCAATTTCGTCCGAATCAGCTGCTGATTACAGACAATGGTATATAAATATCTATTAGTTATCTTTGGCTGTTCATGATTCATTATCGGTGTCTTTAAAAATATTTACATTTATTATTTTAAAATAAATTTAACGGTTTTGTATATTATTTTTTAATAAGTAGCGTTACTATTAGGTTTGGTTACGCTCTTAAGTTCAAATCTTACCGCGTATATATGTATATTGGATATATTTATTTAACTGCAATGCTCAAATAATCTCGATGCTATACAAGCGTATAAAACATGTTTAACCTAATTCTTAGATCAAACGAAGAGAAGAGTCACGACTAAAGTGTTACGGTGACTTATCAGGGATAATGTTTAGTCATAATGACCTACCTCTTGAAATGCAAAAATCTATGACGTTAATTTAGCGAGCTAGTATTCTAAATAAATATAAGAAATTACAAAAAAAAATTTTTTGAACACATCCTCACCTCAATCAGTGATTTTATCTATGAGACTAAGTTGATCAATAATCTCCCTTTTATATATAACGGTACTTTAAAGTGAAATAATCGAATGTTCGTTTCAAATTTAAATAAGCTGTGTGATTACATAATCATTTGCTTTACGAATTTGCAACTTAATACAAAGTAGCATTTTCTACTAAGATGTTGCTCATGTTTGATCTAAGATATTAATATTAGTTGTATATTAATATAATTGAATATTTAACATTCGTATGTAGACAATATTGTTGTGTTTCAAGGTAGATATAATACATCCCCTGCATTTAGATTTTATAATATATGTTAACATTAGTATCCAATTGTTGTTAATAGTTTGTTTGTATTGGTAGATTCGTCACGTCACCCGCCTTGAAAGATACGACGTGATGAGTCTATTATAATTCGTAGATATTTGTATTACTAGCAAGATTTGAGAATTTATTTTGGCTTTAAAATCATATAAACAATTTATTCTTACCGGTGTTTCAATAAGTCAAACTTGTGACTAACCTCGCTAAATATTCCCGTTTTATCGATCGTTTGATTGAACAGGTTTATAAATCGATATGCCAACTTATTTCTGAATGCGCCAGGTAAATAACCATACCTAATGGAAAGTTGATTTCCTTAATTATTTTGTACTTTTCCTACTTTTATTGTAATCATTATTTTCAGTCTTAATTCCCCAATTCCTAATTGATTGATGAAACTGGTTGATATATTAAAGATGTAAATCTATAAGCGATACACCTATATTTGTACCCTATATTGTAAAGTTGTAAAAAATAAATGAAATACGTATTTATACTGCAGGATATTATTTTACACATCCATTTTCACAAACAATGATAAATTTAAGTCACTCGATTTTACAATAAGTATACATGTTTTGGCGCGAACACACAAGCGGCACATTGCTGACAATAGCACAACTTTCAACAGCCGTCGCCATTTTGGAGGAACTGACATACGATACATTCATTTTTTTAGATTTCAATTGTAACGATGATTTTACGTATAAATATGCGATCACTTGTAATAAACTTAGTTTGCGAACAAGTCGCCATGAGTTTTTTTTATAAATCAATAAGATATCTACGACTTGATCTGCTTTGCTTATGATATCAATAACATATTTAATGGTCAGAGAAGAAAACAAAAAATATTAAAGGCAAACATATAATTAGTTAATTTTAAAACGTTAATAACTTTACATTAAATGAAGATATCGTAAAAAAAATTAAATAAGATAAATGCTTAAGGAGTAAAAACCAAAAAAATTATCGAAACCTATCCAGTACTTTTTGCGTGATACGCGCACAACGGTAGATCTCTAACGTTTTATTTAACAGATTACAGTAATTCTACTTATTCCACTCTACTAACTGCTACTCTAAATGATGGGTTTGCGTTGTAGTTACATTCATGTTCAACAAAGTTCCACTTGTTTGTAAGCGTATTCAAGTTACGTAAATATTAATGAACACACGGGGTTTTAAAAAGGCTCAAATCATCACAATCTATTCACTACACTTAAACGAAATAAGGCGGGTTTACAATATGAAATTTGGTTTGTACCATTGTGACACCAGTTGTACAATTAGATCGTTATCCTTTGCCTTCGTATTCAAATACAAAACAGTTACCTTTTACAATGTATTCTTGCCATGAAATTATTATTGGATAACTAGGGTAGAATATAAGATGGCATAGAGTATAGACACTTTAAATCTCCCTCAGTTGTATTGTATTATTAAATTTAAAATAAATTACACCATACACAATAATTTCGTGCGAATTATACATAGATACTGCCACTTTAATAACTCTAATAATCATATTGCGAATCAGATTTCATACTGTATCCCCATCTTTACTTACATTAAAACTAACATATCTAAGGGTAAAAAATTGAGATTGTAGCCTTGATTATATTTAAAATAACAACTTTACCTTAAATTATTTACGTATGAATGATTAATTTTATATTCTTCAACTTTGTTAGTGTTGTTGTGTTAATTATTGAGGGAGCCGGCTTTTAACTGATGGATAAAACCGTAAAAGTGATTACAGTATTTTAAAAACCCATACTGATTGGATGTAAAAGGTCTAACAGATATAATTTTAGATCTTTTGGAAAACCATTTTCTACCACTATCGTGTGATATATAATACCGTCCAGTGAAAGGAGAAATGGTACTTCCTTGTCTTTCACACTATACTTCATTGTGTACTTCATAGGTCAGAACCTCCTTATGGGAAGAATACTAAACTTATTTTTATTCTCAGTACCAGAGTAGTTTTAGTTCCAGAAAACTGTTTAGACTGGTTGATTTATTGAATCTAATCAATGGTTTATATAAACCGGCTCAAAGTTCATCAATGTGTTAGAATAACATAATACTGTTAGAACAATGATTTTAACTATTAAGATTAACTATTATAAATAGAAGAGCATTTAATAAATCTCAGATCATATATCTTATCTTTTTTTATGATACGGGTGTCTTCTCTTGTATGGTGCTATTGCTTTACTTGCAGGTGGATGTTTCGTTTGATACTGTGTTATAATAGGTGTCTCGTGAGCTGCCAGTTTGTTGATGACAAAGTCATCACCTGGTTTCATGTTTTCCATCATTTTCAGTTTTGCTTCAATAGACTGGATTGCAGTTTTCTTGCTTAGTTTCATTTCTGGCTTCGCACCGGCTAAAGCTGGTATACCTAGTTCGGGTTTGGGTTTTTCTTGATCCTCCTAATAAAATAAATATTTTACTATTAAATGTCTTGTTTGTGTTTATACAGATTATATATTGAACGACTTAAGCCACGTAGGTCTGCCTCAGCCACGACCTCGCTGCAATCGACGTAATATGCTCGAAAATAGTCGAGCCAACCCGAAAAACATACGTGAGATAAGCCGCTACATAAATAACTAAGAGGAATATTTAAAAAGTATATGAAATCTCATAAGAGTTAATAAATGCCATTATTAGTAAAAAACTAGAAAGCTTATTTTTTATCCTAATACAGGTTGCAACTGATTAAAGAACTATTACACCCGATTATAAATGTTGATTTTGAAGCACATGAACTTGTGAGTGCATCAAACATCAAAACATCAAAATTCAAAAATCTGAGTATAGTCAAGAAGAAAAGTGCTAATTACATAAGGTGTTTCTTAATTATCATATCTGCATGAGTGCTAAATGCACATTGGTGATTTCTCAGTATTACTAATAGTTCACAATACTTATACATACCGAAGTATTCTTAGCGAATTTTACACTGATCCTCTTAGTGCCAAGCAGCTGCCCGTTCAGCGAGTTCATGGCCATGACGGCGTTCTCCCTCGACTTGTACGTAACGAAGGCGAAACCCCGCGGCTGCCCCGCGCTCGGCCCGCTGCGGTGGAACAGCATGTCGAACTTCTCGATGTTGCCATACGCACGGACCATTTTCAGTAATTGATACCAGTAATGAGAAAAGGTATGGTTTACTGGATTGCTCAATGAAACTATTAAAATAATTTCAATTTTTTTTGATAAAAAAACAATAATTATTGAACGTTAAATTAAGGTGTAAAACTTAGTATATAGATCAGCATTTAAGTTCCCACTAAAAAGTAATAAACATAGAGCTATGACTACATGCGGCCACAGGTCGCTGTAAACAATTGATAAACAAGGAATATATTTATAAATTACAACAATAAATTAAAATATTGCTATGTCTCAAGTCAGTAACCTGTATATGCAGCACATAACTTATGTGTCTGATCTCAGACAGCAAAGAGCAGTTAATTGGACCAAACACACAGATACATCATTATCAGCCAATCTCAATTCGCTACTGGACATAGACCCGCAACTGAAGGACTTTTGACCCTACTTCCGATGCTAAGTATACAGGTTAAAGATCACAGAGCACGGTTTGTTGCATTGCCTATGTTAATGCTCATAGACATTTAGGGCATGTAGCTGTACGTAAGCAGGCTCTTCCTTTTACACACTTCCTCCTTCAGTTACTCACATTATTTTAAGAACAAACAACCCATGAAAGTTCACACACCCTGAGTCGTAAAGACTCAAGAGAACCTACTCAAATAATACTTTAAATTGAAGATAAATGTATTGCATCAATTTCTTAACACCATATATAATGAAAATAGAAATATACAGTCAATGTTAATAAATACTTTATGTAAACATACTCATTAACCCTAGTGTCCAAGTTGCCAATCCATAATCTTTTCTCACACATGCCACTCTGCCGGATCGGCTCCAAGTGAAGAGGTATCTGCAAATGTGTTACAATTGATTTACATATCAGTATGATATATAAAACTGTACAAATGACATAATGCATAGTGTGTTATAAAATGTAAAAATTCTATTGGAGACAACTGAACTAATAGGTTTTTGAGAATAAAATACTTGTGTGAGTAATATTTGTAATATAAAATTATTATCACTATGCAGATGGGCCCATGTCATTGTCATCATCATCAACTCATTCATAGTTCCATATTGAGACATGGGTCTCCTCTCAGAATGAGAAGGGTTAAAATTGTCAGAATTCAATCACCTTAAAGAACATAATAAACAGTACCTTTATTGTTTATTACTAATTTTATAACATTAGACAACCAATTCTCGAATATACTAATAGCTGTTCGCTGCTTAAATTAAAGTTGTTACCAACACTGTTGATACATCGGACCAGCATATAAACAATCCCAAAGCATATTGGAAGCATTTATATATAGCACTGCCTAGCCTGCTAGAAGTACTATTATTTCTTATATAAAAATAGCTTCATAGAGAATCTCTATTTCGTGATTTGTAAAGCTGTAAATATTTCTAATTAGCATATATGTGGCGGCATGGTTGCGTTTAAGGTACATTAAATAAGCTTTTGTTCACATTTCTTAATAACCAAACATGCTTTTTTTTAATTGCTAAAAACAATGCAATCAGGTCGGTGAAAAGATGACGTCAAACCAAACAACTTTAAAACAAATAAAACGCTTAAATATGAAGAATTTGTAATAAATCAAGATGACATACTTTAATTAATACCTTATAATATGAAAGTCCTAAAAAAAATACTAACCGTAGCGTTGTCCATTGCTTCTTTCACATACAGAAGATTTCAATCAGTCGTCAGCGGTCACCGATGCTACAGGTATATTACATCATAATATATTAAAAAATATAGTGTACCGTTGAATACGGTGTAATTTTACAACAAAATTCTCATTGATAACTATTGTATATAGAAAAAATCTCAGCACAACTAAATAAATCAAAAATGTCATCCCATAATATTGACATTGATAGAAGCCAGGCAAAGACACGTTAATTTTTATTATGCTACAGATATTTGTACACAATTATACTATCTGCATCGTTTTTTGGGAATATTTGTATTATTAACTATTTTTTTATCATTTCTATATACATTTTTATTTTATTACCTTTAATGACTTAAACAAATAGTAACATAATAATTAGAACATACCATAAGAAAATTAGATGGGATGGCCAAAAACCAAAATCGCCATACGAACTTAAATACTGGCTGCATAGTGACGTTCTTTTACTCCGGGATTACATCGCTAAACCCAAGACTGAAGAGTAAAATGGACCGTTCGATTACACAATTGTTCAGAAGCTGCAAAATGGTAAACCTAATTTTAATGATGAATAACAATAACGATTAATAATAATAAGAAACACTACTTTCATTTCTAAGTACATATATTTTGAAAGCATCAATAATATTAATAAGACGCACAATATTTCGATCGCAAGCAATATCGTGTAGTGTCATGTCGAGTCACGTACAGTTTAGTTTTGATCATGACCAAACTGACAGATTGACATTCCACTGACATTAAATGACATGTCAATCATTTGCTGTAACTGCCTGTGAGTGTGAACTAAGGTACAAACTGAAATGTGAAATCGTTTTATATTATTTTCTTCGCTAATATAAATTGAAATAGTATTATCGTATGTTTTAAAACATGTGCTAAATATAAAACTACATTAATATGACAGTTACTCAAACCATGAAAAAGATACACAAAAGGATACCTGGTGTCTTACCTCCCCCGCCAAAAACGGAAATTGACGGTAAAATTACGGAT
>DWED01000574.1:0-10869 GCA_018245795.1 Protelbella ruficauda | reverse complement strand
GCGTTCTCAACCAGTGTAGCTGAAACCACTCACCTTCTCGCGGCGCTCCTAACACAAGGCGAAAAAAACGAATCGCGGGCAACGCCAACGGCCTAAGCACTCTGGCCAAACGTATCGAATATCGTAATGGGGTTCGGTGCACTCCGCACCATGTTTAAATTCAAACTCTAATGGAATACAATCCAAGAATGGCCGTTTCGGTTTAGGCAACTAATTAACCTGTCGAGATGAATTAATGCAAATGATTTGAGTGTAGGTGTTTTAATTACGCTACTATTAATATTATTATTAGAATACAGATATATTATATTTCGTCTTGTATATAATTATAAATATGTAGGTATGTAGAATTAATATTATTATAGTTCTTTTTAATTGAAATAAAGGAGATTATATGTTTATATGGCAATTAAATTTTCTTGCGCTATCTAAATTATTCGGAAATTATAATATGTGGTGCACTTGTATAACATTTATAGAATTAAGTTAATTTCTTATTAACAATTTGAGTTTTATAACCAATTTGCAAAATGCTGTGTTTGAAGTACGTATATATTTAACAGGTCGATGGTAAACTCATTAGAAATTATTAAACCAAAATCTTTTTAGTAAAAAATATTTAACGCTTATTTAAAATTACAATCCGAAATGAAATATCACACAGATTTTGGAAAGCTTTCAAGTCACGAAATCTCATTGAGCGAGATTCAGTAAATCCCATCAGATTATCTTGCATTTAAATGCATTGCAAAATAAAATTCCGTTAAAACATCTCAGCGTGAAACGAAAATTATTCGATACTGATCTCGCAAGCACGTTTCAGGACCACCTGTTTGACACATGGACATACGAACGTTCATTTTATGTACGGATAACATATCCGATAGCGAATAAATTCATGGTTTTTATAATACGTTTCAAATTAATGGGTCGAGATTCACTTATGGTGCAATACGAGTGTATGAAAGCAAACTCTTACTTAACGCGACGAATATGCTTTATTTATTTATTCATTTTTCCATTACTGTTAACTTAAAGCTGAGATAGAAAGGGCGACAAACCCTAATCTCATCTACCAATCATCTTAGATTGATGGTGATAACGTACGGTGGGCGCAGCAAAGTCAGTATCAATATACTTTGCATAGCTGATTTTAACTGTAACCAAACTTATATGTCCAAAATTTCTCAAGTCCAGAGTGACGTCAGTTAAACCCACATAACCTCGATGGTTTATACCGCGAATTTGGCGCGATACCTGCGGACCACGGATCTTATAATTGGATACATTCAAGTCGTGCAATTTATGACATCGCTGGAGCGAAGTATAAAATCTGTAATGAAAGACACGTATGGCTTTCTAAAGATTTTCCACTTAATAGGGTATCATATGACACCTTGCTTTAAACATTAACTAAACGAGTTTTTAATGCCTGGCTATAATATTCTAATAAGTCCCTCCAAGTACAATTTATACAAAGTACATATTATATATATTTTGATATGAATTATCATTGAAACTTTTCAAATTAATAACTAACTACATTTGAGCACGACATTGAATGTTAAATGTCAACAGTTTTCTTCTATCCGTCCGCAGCTAGTGACGCACGGAGTCATTTTCACTTGTGATTGTCATGATATGATCTTACACTTGCATGTCGCTATTACTAAATAAGTATACCACTGTTGTTTTCATTAGTCATAAAATTAAACTTAAGATCACCAACAACGCTTGTATATTTTTAATCTAACTCCAGAAGGTTGTTTTTGACTGTCTTATTTAGACGCCGATTTCATCAACTTCAGATAGGTTTAATCTCGCCTGCCAGCCGAGCAGTCTCAAGAGGGCCAAATTAATTTTAAAGAACAGAACAACATTGAGTTAAAGAAACACTTGAGCATTCGTGCTTGTAGTATTTATATTACCTAATTGTGATTCTTATTCCTTTGGGATAAAGATTATTATATATTCCGTAGCTGCACAGATGTCTCAGTAAGGGCTCTGGGATCGACTATTCATTTGTGGGCACGAACCAGATGGCCAGAACGAGTTGTGCGTTTTATCCAAATGTTATTAAAGCTCAATTATAACAGAGTAATTGCTTTGTTAATACTGTCGAGATATTATACCCGTCTAATTTATTTTCAGTTGAAATGTTCTTGTTACAATTAAATTTCTACCCGGTTTCCATTACTTGAAGTAAGTGATATCAACAATGTTTGGACAAAATTGTTTATGCCAATTGTACTGTAATGGAAAATGAATTTTAGGCACTTTTATAATTTGTTTTATGGAGGATATGTACACATATTATTTTTATAGGTAACTTCGTTAATTGGCACCATGTGTTTACTGTGTTCGTTACATATTAGGCACTGAAATATAATACTTTTTTTATATAAAAAAGTTTTATAAAACACATTCAGTAACTTCGAATCTAAGCTTTTAAATTTTCTTAAAAAATAATTAATGATATTATGTGATATGTGAGATAAATCTTGTGAAAGATGAAATGTATTTCAAAACCACTATAACTGTTTTGAAAAGCGCTTCAATTTTAAACGACGAACGTCGAAGAGGGGTTTTATGGTAAAGTGCGGTTGCTTAAATAATAATTTTCTAGTTTTGAGATATTTTCCGAAAGTTCTTGCAGTCTGGACGGTGTTTATATCTTTAACGCTGCCACGACGCCGACGCGCCGGTAACGGTGTGGAAGAGCTTTGGGAAAGAATAGAGTCAGAATGGTCTAAGCGAAAGAATGTAGAGATGACATTTTTAACATCAACATTTTTAACTTTTATAACCTCCTTTTTTATATGTCATCCAACAATCGGTACATAGTTCACTACTTGCGATAGTTAGTAGTTTACTTTTGATGTTACTCCAATTGATTACATACATATGTATATCATATATAATAATTTTTTCTTATATTTTGTCGATTCGTTACGTAATAACCGGTTATCCTAAATAAAAATGGCGTACAGAAAAAAAATAACCTGTACGTTACCGACTGGGTCTTTTGCCAAAATTTACTAAGAAATTATATATTTATGTTAGTCTACCCTTAAGTACATGGTTAAGTTATAAGTCGCAATAAAAGACTATTGATTATGGGGTCTTTTCATATAACGGATTTTTCACAATTTCTTTAGATCATTTGATGTCAAATTTACATATATTAGGAAGAAGTTAAATTACTTATATTTTTGTGCAAGATTCACCCATAAAATAATAGGAATGTTTTACATAAAGCTTATTTTCAATCCAAGAAATTTATAAAAGTACCTAACCCGCTGACGTTCACAGACTGAACCAATGAAGAAATGCACGAGCCACTCAGACTTGTTTAGCGCTACCAGCATTAAAGGTTTAACTTTAATTTGTAGGGTTCCGTAGACGCAACGTACCGCAATGAACGTAGCTAGTAGTATACGTGGGATTTTGCAGAAAAACCGCGTAACAAATGTATGGCCGTTGCTTGTTCCGTCCGAACCCATTAAGTGCTTAGGTGCTGGTTTTATTTAAGCCAATTTGTGTAATTCCACGCTATTACCGTTCCGATACATTTTTATGGTGTTCGTAAAGTGTTTGATATAACTATACTTAAAGCCAATGTTATTTTCGGGTATTATCCGAAAGATGTAAAATACATGAGAAATGTTGGTTCGCTCAGTACTTGAAACTAACGAGTTCCTTAGTACATATCGCTGTAATAATAATATTGCGTAACGATACATTTAATGAATTTCTTTTATTCTTAATTCTCCTTGTTTTTAAATTACGTATATAATACTCATATCACACGTATTTCGAAATTCATTTAGAATTTAATGATCATTAAAACTTTCTTTCAATCTCTATCATTAATTAAATCCAATTAAGATGAAGGTTGGAATGAAAGTTCTATAGTTCTAAAGTTTATTTTATTAACTATCGATACTCATGTGTAACATTTAAAGTAACCACGTCTCTGACTACCTAAACACAATGAATATTTAACGTTGTTGAACATTGTCTGGAAACAATTCTTACTAACATCGTTAAAACTCGCTAAACAAGAATATCATTTTTGAATACCTATAGAAGCGAAAATTTAGATATTCGCATGCAGAAGTGATGCAATGGTTCTACTGCACCCTTCAAGGGGTGTGGGGTGGGACGTGCCCTCCCCAATAATACCTGGGTGACGATGTTTTACACAGCTCGTCTCACTCGCACGCCTGTACGGATTTATTCTTTGTGGTTTAAATATTTATACTAAACAAGAAACTATCCGATTCTGAAAGTAGGCAGATACACGTAAATAAGAAACATGTTTTACGTAAAAACAGTATGTAGGTGGCACTGAATAACTTATTCTGACTCTCCATTAGGCGACGCGGTAGAGAACTTAAGTAATCTATACAAAAGCAGATAAGGAATGAAATTTTTGGTTTAAACCACACATAAATTAGATTCCACGTGGCACACGCATGTGGATGACTCTACAAAACTCTACATTTATTTTCTTTTAAAACGTACTGTTTAAAAGCATTCCATTTCTTCTTCGCACTCATACTGCAGGCATCTCGAAGTATTTTTATCGACGTACCTGTTACAAAACTGAAATTAAAAGAAGGTACGACCATTAATTGGAACAAAATAATTACAGCTAATATAATAATTATAGATTAATTAAACTAGAAATTCCATTTTACTGAAACTTTAGTAGAAAACAATTACTAGCAATGTCAAAGGTATAGTAAGGGTAAAGCAATGTCAAAGGTAATATTTGAGACTCTTAATTGGTAACGAGCAAGACTAATAAACAGCTATATTAACACCAACGGATGCTCGCGTGAATAAGTATCATTAGCAACCCAACTCGTACTTGTTACTAAGTGTGTGGATAAATTAAATGGAATATTAAATCTCGACAGTGTTTATATTTGATATGCATCATTGACTGTAGTTATGAATGCAAAACATGTTACAAGTCATTAGCCGATATCAATGAAAACGTGGTAGAGTTTATCGTGGTTTGACTTGTAAATCATATCAACGTCAGGCACGTGATATGCGTATCTATGAAATTGTTTCTAAGAACACGCAACACATCTAATGGTAATAGATTACATATAAACTTATTTAAACTCTTAATTGTGAAACTACGCAAAAGGCAAACTTAATGCTTCCTTATATTTTCTGCTAGTGAATTCTGGGTGGATGTTGAAAGTTTGTAACAGGCGTAACATTAATAAACATTTATTTACTACCAAATAAAGGCAATATGCATGCGTTATATAAGCATATGTGCACATAACAGTACAGCTTAATATAAGTTAATTGTTGATAGGATACAATTTATTTTTCGGAAAATGTCATTTGCAAAAAAAATATTCAATTATTTTTTGAATATTTGAATTTATAGAAGTGTTATAGACATTATGAAGACATTATAATGTTTACGAACAGAAAAGTATAATTTCCCTTATGTGTTTTTATATTATTCTCAATTCGGATAAAAACTTTCTTTTAAATATTCCATATAATTTTTATTGACGCCAACAAAGTGTCGGAAATAACGGATATATAAATCATTCATAATGTCTCATATACGTAAGTTTGTATGTGTGTGTACATACATATTATAGATAATCCTGCACACTATCGGCTCATGCTGACAGAACGAAAATTCGGCGCCAAGTTTATTTATCAACACTCCTGACTAAAACCGTATCAGCCGACCCTCACATACCACGTTCGCGCGCTACATAAATCGCATGTTGTTTAAAGAAATCCATTGTAAATATATAACAAAACGCCTCTTTCAAATAAATATTACAAAATTTAAATGTTATTTTTACGTTAATTAGTTATTTAAACGTTGTAGCTGAGTATTTTATTAATATCACGTCTGTTACTGGGTAGGAAGAGACCACCGAATATCAAATATATCTATTCTTACAGACTAAATTCATGTTCTACATTCCATGACCCTAGCGCAATTATACAATACTAATAAATAATAACCTTATCAGTTACTATAATAAATAATAGTTACTACAGTAAATAAGTTTTATACGTTTATTATATACGAGTACCTATCCTAAACGTAAGTAGCTTGTTACCAATTAGATAGTACATACATAATGCCATATATTTCACACAATTCGTATGTATCTCTTGTGTTGATAATTCTTAATTAGGCATATCCTTTGTAACCGGATTGCGAATACTTTTTTCAAGAACGTCAATATCAACGGCATTTACACTGTAAAGGCTTGTACGATAATTGTGATGTCGAAAAGAGAAAAGATAAATTTTAAATATTATGTACAAAGTGCAAATCCGGCTGTCTCTATCTTTAGTTTATGATTGTTTAATAATATACATATCATTTAGCCAAAAGGTAATCTTAAAAAATTGCAGGTTTTATGAAAATGTATTACTAAATTAAGTTACTATTTTACCCGTGTCTCAAAGCACAAATTTTTATTCACAACGAGGTATTGTGTATAAGATAAATCCCTTGCAAATTCGGATAAACCAATACCTATGTATCATTATTACCTAACAACGATTCGCGCATACTCGTAGATCTCGATGTTGGTCTTGACTACGTACAAACCGACATTAACATTTATATGCCTATAGTCCTGTTTGAGGTTACAGATATTTATATGTGACAGGACACTTGTAACTACTACCTGGTCGCTTGAAACTCATGTCATAAAAAAAGACAATGTGGAGTAGTGCGGATGGATTCAAGCAATTCCTTATGAGAAAAATAACCGTTTTGCGCAAAATTCGTCTTAAAAACATATTTATTAATATTTACACTCTATACTAAGATGGATTAATTAAAATTTTAAATTTTTAAAAATGTTTCATTAATTTTTTAATTTTTAACAGTGCTTCGTTTAGTTTCTTAATTTTTAAAAGTGTTACGTTTAGTTTCTTCATTTTTAAAAGTGTTTTGCTTGTTTTATTTTTTTTATTTTTAAAACTATTACATTTTTCAAACAAAGGATTTATTTAAAAGCCAAGATTTATTTAAAAGAATATTTGTCCTAATAATACAATGAGTACGTCGGATCGTATCATCTGTCGGTGTCCAAACAGTCTCTATGTTCGCCTCATTATCATTCTTGCTCATTAATCACGAACATTATCTTTCAGGTGCTTGCTTTTAATTAAGCATTTAATTTATATTGCATTTAAACCACCTTTAAACATTAACATAAGGTATTTATTTATAATATATATATACAGAACTGACACCTTTACATTTTATAAATATGTAAACAGCACAAGTATATATAAACTTTATTAAAATGATTGCAAAATAAAAATATTCAGTAGCGTTGGCATGGTTGTCGTGTTAACCAATCAAAACAGGTGCCAGAAATGGAGTAAAATAGAGAAATGTGGACTCTATTTAGATATACAACAAGTATTTTAATTAGAATCAATGCGAAACTAGCGCCCTCTGCTCGTACAACGTTCTCCCCTTGTTCATGGGGTGAAGTAATTATTGAACAAACATTACAATCGCTGTTTACAAACAAAACAGCGAACTAGACGCGCGCATGCGTCAAACTTTGTCTGTGTGTGTAGATATAAATATGGCGACGGTATCCCGGGCCGGCCTTGGTTACATAACAACTTTTGATCTAGAAACAGGCTCATATGAAACCTTTTATTATCTCTCGCTTCCTATCATAAATAAAACCACACCGATTACTGTCTGTCGCTAGCAGATAATTTTGGAAACGCGAGATTAGTCACGTGCGTCAAAAGTTTAGTTTTTAAATAGGCTAAGATAATCTCATCAATCTTATAGAGCAATGGAGAGTACTATTTGTGTCTTATAAGATACATATTTAATAGAAACACGTCGTCTTATAAGTCGGTACGCGTGATGTAAGACTTTTCAGGCCCTTTTTAATGTAGCTAATAGGAGACTTAAATGTGTCGATTTTCGAAGATACAAATTTGTGAATATTCCCAAAGTAATATCAACCATTATAAGTATACATACACAAATCTAAGCCCCAACACTCGTTCTCATAGTTTTTTGTTAACTTTAATCGAGATGATTATTCAAATATATTCACATGTAGGCGCCTCGCTCTAGCTATTTCGAAAATTACTAAGCAGCGTCTTGCCGTGGGGACTTTAGTATAACAATATTGCAATAAGTAGAAAATGGAAATTTTGAGAAAATATTGGAAAATTAGTTTTCAGTTGGAAGAAAGAAAGGACGCCATTAGGTTGGACCTAACGCCATCTATCCAAAATCCTTGGAGGCTCTTTGGAATCACGCCGAATGCTTCGGGACGTTGAAGAAAGTTCGATATATTTTTAAATTGAAATCAAATTGTTATATATTGCTATATATCATTTAAATCATAAAACGAATATAAAACTTAATTCATAATTACATGTTTATTCAACAAGGGAAGCTAAAGATAATTCAAATTAAAACCGCATAAAATGTATGATGCCTAAAAGCGGTAGCGCATTTAATGTTTATTTTTCTTAATTTTTACTTAAACATTTCAGTGTCCATATATTGAAAATAAACTACACGATATTGAACATACATTTGAAACAACTAGTATCGCTTTAAAATATAGATATTACCATTACTTTGTTTATAAATAATTGACAAACCAAAAAAGTGGAATGCAATATATACCGAGAACAAATCCGTTCAGAAACATCGGCGCAATTTTTAAAATTAATGAACAACGTCCCGCAGCATTCAACGAAAACGAGTTTTCCAACGAAGCCTTTTAAGGGACGATCGCCCTTCTTTATATCCGTCCCTTTTCCAAGTGTTCTTTAGTGGTATACTAGAAAGAGATAACATTAAATTATGTAAGAAGCCACAATAAGCTTGTGTGATCTTCAATTTTAGGGTTCCATAGATTCTTTGAAAGAATAATATTAAGGTGGGGTTCCTTTTTAATAGCGCGCCTGTAATATCCGACGAGGTAGGCAGAGTAGTATACGTCGCTCCCACGTTTCACCCAGTAGTACCCGGGGATCGAGCCCAGAACATCTCGATCATCAATAATAAAATAATATTATTAGAATACCTGTCTATTGATTAATTAAAGTAATTATATTTGATACCGCGTAACGATTACAGAGTAATATCGAGTTATCAGAGAAGATATATATTGGTGATTTTTTAATAATGATATAACTGTGTAATCGTTAATAATAATACATTATAATTATTTATTATTATTAACGATTACAGAGTAATATCATTTTTAAAAAATCACCAATATATATCTTATCTATACATAATAATTATTTATTATTATTAACGATTACAGAGTAATATCATTATTAAGAAATCACCAATAAACATATACATATCTTCTCTGATAACTAAAATAAGAAGTTAGTATATACATATGTACTTTAAATTTACGTATGCGTAAAAATTCACGCCCGTACTGTAAACGTAAGCGTCAAAAACTTTAGAAATATTTTCAATAAAAAATTAAGTGAAATTAAATGAAAGCAAAAAAATATACTTAATGAAACAAATTTATACACTTTTTGATAAACATGTGTCGATGATGACCATATATCTTTTCTGATAGTACAAAGTGTCCTACATAGTAAATTTTATTACGTTCTGGAGTCATTTACATTATAAAGCATAGCATTTTATTTTAATAGCGATAGTAATTGTCTTTAAATTTGTCTTTAAATTTATTTTATATACAATAGAAAACAACAATTATGGCGTCGGAATGAGATCAAGGAAAGACAGAGTTCAATCACACCTTTGGAGAGGGCTATGACCAGCAGTGGAATAACAGAAGCTGATGTGATGGTGACGAGTTTTTTATATAAATAGCCGATATATGTTTGATACTTACGGCGTAGACATGTCTCTATCCCATAAGAATCGAATATATAGATTAAATTCTCATCATCATGATCAGCATCAAACTATCTCAGTCCACTGCTGGATGTAGGCCTCCCTCAATGAGCGGCATCCCGCCCTGTCCTCGGCTTGCCGCATCTAGCATTAAACTATAAGCTATCTAAATAAACTAAAGTGAAACCTTGCATAAGTTATGGCTTATGGGTATATGGTTTTACTTCAGTCCGCCTCTCGAGCAGTTAAGTACACGACAATCGCGCTGCGCCGGCGCCAGAGTTCCGTTAACTTTTTTGTATAAACCAGTTATATCGTTAATTACACACAATTTCAAGTTGTACAGGATATTTTTTACATTTGTATCTTCATTTTAACCTATACAACGTTAACATAAAAAATGTGATTTGAATTTTTTGGAAAAATTCCGTGTTACAAGTAATTTATTAAGTAGAAACTTATAAAGATTGAGTATGACTTGTCATATTCTAAAAGTTATTCGAAATAATTTATGGATTTGAAATAGGTACCTAGATATTGACAAATCATCATTAGCGTTAACGTAATTAATTCAGTCAGTCTTAAAGCGGAAGTCATAATTATTGAAATTAAGTAGAGTCAGCTAAAACTTTGCATAATATTAAATGTTCGTACAAAGTATACATAATCTGACGTAATAGGTAAACAAAAAGGCTGTCTCAAATTGTACTGCGTTCAGACGTTTTATTCTTATTAATATTGATATTGGTGAATAACGTTGAATATATCGTTGGAGAAGATTTTGTTAGAAACTTAAAATGTACCGTAGCAGTACAGGTGATATACTACATATAAAAACGAAAAAAATATTATTTTTTATCATAATATTTGTATAATCCTATTGAAATAGAGTATAAATTTTAAATTTAGAACAAAAAGTCACTTTTTAAATTTATTAAAGAATCTCACTATCTCAATAAATTATTTCTGTTGTC
>DWED01000573.1:0-10874 GCA_018245795.1 Protelbella ruficauda | reverse complement strand
TCTTTTTTTGTTTTATTCTTTCTCAATATACATGATCAACATATGTATATACTTAAATATCAATTAATAAACAAACATCAACATGTAAACGTATAACATAAACATATATACATACATTATGTACGTATTGGTGTTTCATTTATTGCGTTTTCAAATTCGCTGTAGCACAATACGATCCACGTCAGGACGTTCTGAGAATTCTATTCGCCTTATCCTTCCACGTAGAAAATTAAATGTCTCACGGCAATATCCGCGACCCGGTGATGCCTGTGGCAGTTGATCTCCTCTCCCATTCCGTTAGCTAATATTTAAGTGTATTCATTACATTAATGTGAAGTAATTTGTGTCGACATCTCTGTCAAATTATATTAAGTTTATCCATTTTTTTTTTCCTTGAAAGTTACATTTAAATTTAGAACATTTCATTCTCATCCGCATCCGCATCCATTTAATATTCCACTGGTGGACATAGATCTCTTCCCAAAATGAGAAAGCAAAGACTATTCTGCTACGCTTATGAAGTGGGGCGTTAGTGGACGAAATAAAATAATAACGGTTTTTATTTTGACTGTCTCGTTGTCAATCAGTAACCGCGCTTACAACCACTGGTAAGCGCGGTTGTTGATTGAGAGGTTCTGGGTTTGGTTCCCGGTTTGGGCACTATTGGATTTTTCTAACCAATATTTTATGTGGAATTTTAAGGTCCTGGATCTGTGCCCGGTGTATGACAGGGACCCCATTCCATGGTGGCACGTAAACATAACTGGTGAAACCTCGGAGTGTACTACACTCTTCTGCCTACCCCTTTGGGGATTACAGGCGTGATGCAAATTTTTTTAATAATGGTTTTTCGATCATAAACATTACTAATTATTTAATAGTACTAATTAATATTTTTAATTACAATGCCTTCTGACCTAACCAGTATAAGCAGTATAATTTCAGATACTTGAAGCCTGATTTTATTACAGGATCGGTAGAATATTCCAGGAAAGCCATTCGCGTTATCCTTTCATGTAGAAAGCTGAATGTGTCATGGCAGTTTCCTCCGCCTCGCAGTGTCTCTGGCAGCTGATCTATTGTCTGTCGTCGTCGGTTGGCAATTTCAGTGACCAAGTGATTTGGCGCCTAAAAATTTAGAAAACTTTTCCTTTGAATCCAAAACAACTATTTAAATTTTCACTTTAAGGCTGAGATAGCACTTCATAATATGTAATGTTCCAAAAATAAATATTTTAAAACCATTAACAAAAAATTCGTAATAACTTTATTTGTTGAAACACGTAAGCGTAAACACAATATACACATTGACTATAAAAATATTTCTAATTTAACTGAGCAATTATAATCATACAATTCTATTAAACAGTTCATTTCCTTTGAGCTGATTCGTAGAGATAGATCTTATCATGCTGCGATTGTGAAAGAAAAACTTGTCACAACAGCCATACTTAAGAAATACTTGTTTTAATACATTAATACGTAAGTATTTACCCAGCCTCAATTGTCTCCTTCTTGGGAAACATCCTCTACACGGTTTTTAAAAGATGGAACCAGAGATAAGATGTTCGTGAATGAAGACTATTTGGAGGGCGATACCTTAGGCCTTCCAATACTATGAGACTTCTTCATTTTACCATGGATAATTAAGTCACGGTCACCGACCCAACGATGATAAAGCGAGCTTCCCTTTGGGGCAAAGAAATAATTCGTAATAAGTTATTTAACACAGCGATAATACTTCGCATTATGTAAATATTATTAAAGAAAACGGATGTTTCAGCTGGTCCGCGCTCCGTTACTATTTCTTTGTGGTATTTACATTTAATTACACGGAGAACGATTATTGAATTCGTTTTCGCTTTGATGAGGAGCAGTTGTTTCTGTACGTCTCATTTTAAACAAAATTTATTCTTAAGTTATTCTAGACGACCTTGTAAAATTAGATATAATTATTTACGTATAACACGTAACTTTTGTTTTTCATGAAATCATATTAATAGTACTATAAAGTGTGCTATAAAGGCTACAAATGTGTAAGGGAACTGTAGTCGATATCTTTTTATAATCCAGAATCTGTACATAATATTTACGACCGTTAGGTTCATTTTATTTTCTATCTTGGTACGCTTTATAGTGGAACATGATGCATTGTGAATGCTGCATAAAAGCGTCCATTATCCACAGCATCTACGAAATAAAAAATCAATAGCGTCCGTGAAGTTACGTGTGACGGGCAAACTGCATCAGCCACAGTAAACAGTTAACAGAATTTTAAGTAGATGAACTCAGCATGGATCTAATATACATTTTTAATTACCTCATATGCATTTAAAAATTAACGCCCCACAATTCGCATTTAATAGCGTAAATATTAAAGTATATCTTATCACATTACCAGTACATAGAATTATAAGAAGCTTAGAAGATAAATCGACATTTTCGACGCAGGTACCGATATCAATAAGGCTAAAGGGAATTTTGTGAAAAAAAAAAACGGGAAAACGGGTAAAATATTTTTTAAGGAAAAGTTTAAGTACAAAAGATTTTTTACATTGAAAAATGTTGGATGATAGCGGTGTAATCGGGAGCTTAATAATTAAATATATTTTTTTTAAGTCTTTTGATAGTTCGCTATAAAATCGCGATGACTTCGATATACTGTGGAATTTAAAAAAGTTACGTAACTGAATTGTCTGTGTACGTCGTTAGTTTACCTCCATATGAATGTATTGTACGAAGAATTTCTAATCCGCAAACATAAATTACCACTTAGTTCCTTACACTTAATTTCATTAACACAAAGTGTTTTAAAACTTACTGGTACTTCTATATTACCACAATATATTACACACAACTTATATAGTACATCGCCATACACTGCGAGATTTGATCCCAAAGTAAGCCTCAAGGGAGGTTACTTTATGGTAACTAGACGGCTGATAACCTACATGTGTATATATGAAAATACATTCACATTCTTTATTTTCACACCCCTGATACTTTTTATAACCTGATAAAGAACAAATACTTGTGCTCATATATAAAGATATGTAAATGTATGCATATTTTATAAAATATAGACTTTAAACTTTTTTAAGGTCCCAAAAAGGCGGAACGCTGTTAGCGAGACCTAATCATTAATATGTTAATCCGGTTTATTGAGAACATTGACCAAAATATTTAACCGTTTATCACATTAACTGATAATTATTGATTGATTGATTATTGGGTGGAAATTGTTCTTGTGGCAGTCACGGGGCAATACCTAGCACTGGCGACAGATGATCGTTAGAATCTACATTTTTGTTCGCTTTTGGTTTTTCACGTATCTATGCCGCGCTAAGCGTATTTCCCGACGATAAATTTTGAAAGCAAATTTTCCTGCCAAGTTTCCTAAATTGCTATCTGTTTATTGCTGGCGGTCAAAGCTTGAGGCAGAATGGCGAGTGATTGAAATTTTCGGACCGCATCAACAACAATCACTCAATGCAATTTTTGTGTCACGCTTGTTAGGTACATGTGCTCCACAGCTCGTTAATATTTTCTACGTATATTTTGAGATGAAAGGGAAATGGTTTTCTCTTTTATTTATGTTCATTATAACTAAATAGAACATCGTTTTGTTCGTCTTTCATTTCATTATTTTAGTCTAATGTTAGTTTTATTTGAACGTTCAACAAAATAATTTTCGTTGAAATCACAATAACACAAGAACTAATTGTAATTATACAGACGAAACACTTCAATTTAATGCCTGTTGGTATCAGCAAATCACCGGGCAGATGAAATATAATCCTTCTATCAGATGCAGATGACATGTAATCTTAACCCGAAAACTGACCGTATTTCCACGACAACGAAACGAACATTATTGTACTGGAATTGTGGCGCTCATACATTCAATAAAGCTGAAATTAGTGAGTTGTAAGACGGGGGCTCGCGGCACCTGTTTCCGGCCGCGGCACTAGCTCAGCGATCCCCGATCCCACTGACGCCACATTTATTCTGTGTCTCAGTACGAGACACGAGTGACCGGCGGATTAATGTTAAATTTAAGCTCGTTTTGTATTACAACTTCGTAAAGTTTCTGTCTTAGTTAATTCAAATATCATACGATGTCTATAATTGGACCTAGACATTTTGCTTACAGTTTCTACTTGATAATATGTAGTAATGAACACATGTAAAAGCATAAGTATATGCGGTAAGCGTATATTCGTAGATGCGTATAAATAAAGGTGTATGTGAAATAATTTTCTCTCATCTATTTCCTCCCCGCTGCGAGCCGGCTGCCTGCTCATATCTACTAACTTAATTTTGAATTGACGTTTTTCTTTGAATGGCTTTCGTTAACGCTGATTGCTCTGGCGGTTTTGTCAATTTGCTCTCAATGTGTACTAAATGATACGTCACAATCCAAATTTTATTGCGCAGAAATCCTGCAGGCGAAAAGGAAAAGTTTTTTGTGGAATGAATCATAGTTGACTGTTACAGGCGAGTGTTTTAGATGTCAGCATCCCGCTGCAGGGTTCTGAGTTCAAATATGTGGCACATATCTTTGGAGCAAGTTACGCCTGTTTTTGAAATTAAATATCATTTCGTGAAATGTTCAACGAAAATATCGTGAGGAAACGTACAAGTCTGTGTTTGCTATAATGTTTTTAAGACGTATCAAGTCTAGCAACCCGTACTTGACCAGCGTGGTGGACTATTAACTTAATATTTGTGACCAAATAGTGGCACAAGTGTTGGTAACTGATAAGTCTTTATTATGATATTATTAAAATTACGTATTTGTTATAAAGAAACATTTCTGTGAATTCTTACTTTGGTACTTAACTTATGATCGGTTAAGAGAAAAATCAGTTACCAGAACAGTAATTTTGATAGCAAGCAATCGAACAAATAGTTTTGTGTATGTTACGTAATAAGTGTGTTTTGAGGAGGTATCAGTGATTATGGTCTGAGGGGCTGGCTAGCGATTCGCTGAGATAGAACTAGCTCCAACCAAAGGTGTTCGCAGGTGTTGCGATCGGTACATTTACACGACGCTACTTTACTGAAAATATCGGTCATTTTTCTTCTTGAGCGCCCACAAATTGATTACTTTGAAAAATAATATTGCTATTAAGAAGTTCTTGTAGGACATATGTGATTGTACATTACTTATTAAACAAGGGAAAAGGAACATAATTTGTATTATGTATACCCATATAATCCCAGACATACTGAGTCCTGAGTTCCTTAACACCTTAGAAATGACACAATTTATAACTAAGCTATTAATATGTCTAATTAGTCGTTTACAATATCCGTTGAAAAATAAAAAGGCAACTTTAAGGTTAATGTGACTTTTTAAATCGACAAACTAAACATTCTATTTTCGTGAACCATTGCATTTCCGTTCATAAGAATCCAAAGGTATTACTGGTGTATTGCGACACGTAAAAGTAACACGAACTGTATTTACTTACTTGTGTAAAATAAAAACTTAATAATGTTTTAAATTTACCGTCGCATTTCTGCAGCGCTGAAAAAATGTCAGGAATCCTGCATGCCACAGATAAAGAAAACAAATATGTACTATTCGTTAGTCTACACTACACGTAAGCGAGAAGTGCGCTAGTGGGGGCTTCACCGATTTATTGAAGTAGCAAGGACATGCTTAGAATGAAAATTAGTTTTCTTATTCAAAAGTTTCTCAGTAACCAGATTATTGAAGAAATTTTAAACTTTATAGAATTATGATTAGACTTATGTAGGTCTCATTATATATTTATTTATGCATAATACTTTAATATGAGACGTAATATGTTGCTTCTTTCAGTAATGGAGATACGGCCGTGCAGTTTATTTTCATAAAGTCCATTCAGGAGAACGTCGTATACTATAAACACACCTTTATCTGTTTCCACGAGCTTTCCAATCACATAAAACACCTATGTTGTATTTTAGTTTCGCTCTGGATTTATTTGAAACAAGCTTTGAAACCTTTAATATGAGAGCTGCGCACCGGTTACTTGGTTATTATGTATGGAGAACAATAAAATGTAATTACAACTGAAGTAATTTTAACGTGTTCAAGTATGTTATATCCATTATCTTTTTCTACACTGAAATGACCAAAGCTAGCTTTTATGTAATCTTTAGATTTGATTAAAAACTTTGAAATAGTCGTATAACTAAAATACGTTTGTTGTAAAATACATATATATATTAAACACAATGTATGTACATGTGTGTGGTACGAGAATATTGTGCCTAAATCATACACACCGACGTATATTAATATAGTAAGAGGGTTTATTTAGTTATAGGAGCCAATCGAATCGATATTAACATAATTAGCAGCCTCCGAGGTCGGGCGGGGTTGGGGTGGAAATATTTAAAATGTAATACTTGAAAGAGCTACTTAATAAAGATTTATATACAAATATCTGCTCATTACCGAAGTTGCTTTTCCAAATTGCTCGTATACAGTACTGCCGCGAGGTGTAGTTTCAAGCGGACACATTCTGTTTCATACGAAGTGAGTCGCGTGATTAAGCTGACATTAATTTATGTGACGTTTTACCTCGCTTGTAGCCCACAGCGTATATATGTAGGTACTGCTTCGTAAGGAATTATGAGGAAAATAGCTGTCTTCATTATGAATCTTACGCATTCTGCATTTGTATCATACCAATTATTACCCGCGATTTCGTACGCTCGGAAACTTATATAATTCCCATGAAAATTTTTCATCCATTATTCAATTAATTTAGGGCTCGATTTATAAGAAGTATTCCAAGTAGTTTGTATACTTACTTATACTATTAAAACAATAGTATTTTTCTACAAATATTTGCATATTACTACACCATTTGCGTTCTAACGTAAAACAAGCCACGGCGTGCAGGAACACAAAACCAGCTCATTGAAGTTTCTAACGGCTGTCAGTGGCTTTGTTCACGTAGATTTATGTTCGGGTTTTCCCGAGTTTTTACTCTTAGTTAGCCTTCGTCTTACCTCACTTATATTTCCACGTCTTTTATAGCGCTACATATTTTTATTCATGTAGAACACGTGTATCGAATTGTACCTTGAAGCTTTTTAATTCTTAATTCTTTTTTTGAATTATGTCATTTGATTAGATAAGGTTATTCTTGTACCTTGGAATCAGCATATGAGCTATGGTATCTCCTGCCTGTCGCATGAGGCGACTAAAAGGTGGCTTCCGTGATCGCAAGCAGCTAGGGAGGAGGAAACTCGAACCGTTTATCTAGCTATCCCGGCAAGGACAAAGGTATGTAGCCTCATATTAGCTCTAAAATCGGAAGGCCTGGAGAAAGACATTATGTCTCTCTTTCACTTAACACGATAATTCTCCTGGTGTACGTTTTGAAGGTCCCGCCCTCCCCCCATATAAAAAGGTTAGATAAATTTAAACTTATGTTAATTATAACTAATAAATAAATGATTATGTAGATAATCTACAAGGGACAGTCAAATAAGATATACCAAAAGAAGAACTAAACTTTGAACGTTCTCCAAGTGATAGTATAGCAAATATTACTCGATATTGCGGCAAAGGAGATAAATTTTGTTAGCTTCTGACAAACATTTCATGTAGCGCAACTAAATAAAATCAAATCTACATATGTCCACATATATACATTTATGGTTGCGGACCAATGTTAATAAATGAATTTAAAAACAATGACAAAATTTAGTTTACTAAACATCACGCCTGTAATCCCCGAAGGGGTAGGCAGATGAGTGTAGTACACTCCCACGTTTCATCAGTTACGTTTATGTCACTATTGCCATACACCAGGCACAGATCCAGACTCCGAGCCAGTACTAGAAATTCTAAATTAGAAAAGTCCAATAGTACTCGACCTGGGATTTGAATCCAGGACCTCCTGATCGGTAGTCGCGTTTGCAACCACTCGACCAACGAGGAAGTCACAGTTAAAGTTTACTGTTTTCCTTAATAATTATTTCATATTTCCGCATAACTCATTAGTCATACGAGTTGTACAATTATAGTACAGCTTTTATGACTAATTTGACTATTTGACATTGGTTGTACTGATTCAACGTATTATTGTGACGTTGCCTAATCTTGGTTTTAGTCTGATTGCCAAGTTCTAAGTACACTACAAAATAATTGTCATTCGCCTTAATTGATACTGATACAGTTGATGGATTAGTTAAAATATGTAATAGTACATTACACATGGTTTAAACGATTTAAAATCTACTTCAATACTTCATATATAGATAGTCTTTGAATCGGCGTAGATGTATGAAGAGACCGATAAATGTAAAGTCACGTCAGGCCTGTATGGATAGAGATATTTAGTCCTCGGTGCTCTCTGTCTACTCGATGAGAGACCTGGCGTGACGATATAATAATAATCTACTGCAAAAATCTTTCTGGTCAAAGTACCCAGTTCATCTAAAGTTATTTTAATCTAGGTGATTTTCTTAATATAATTCTGGTTCATAATGTGTAGAACTATAATAGTACACATTGTGGGTAGGTAGGGAGGTAGGTACACATCTATAGGTAGTTTGTATTGGTGTTTGTGTTTACCATCTCGTTTAACTCTATGTAGATATTTAATTATTAATATTGATCATAGCTGGTACATATCCGAAAGTACTACAAAGGTTAAGGTTAAAAAATGGTGGAATATTTGGGAAAATTTTAAATTAACTAACATTTTCAATACAAATGTAAAAGAAAATGTTATTAGTCAATATAATCTTCTGTAGAAATTTGTATAATGATGAAAGAGAACTAAGTTCCCTTTTTAGTCCAAACTTACAAGGCCTACTATGTTATCAATTTAATTGATATGTTTGTGTGGGGTTGCAATATCATTGAATCACTTCATTGTCGCAGATTGTACTAATCCTATTACCTCATCACTGCCTGTATCTGGGTACATTAATCCGTCAGCGAAAATTAGTTGATAATGCGCGACTTGTTAGAATCGTTGTTAGAATCGTTGATTGCATTTTAATAGTCTGTCGAATGACGCGTTTCAAAGATAAATTCATAATCGGATTATATATAATACATTGTGTCACGGCAACATCGAAATTGAAAACTTCTTTGAATTAAATCAAATAGTATGAACTAAAAACAGTAGTATCCATTTGGCTTAGGTTTTACCAAAATTTTATAGTTTGGTGCATACAGTTATTGGCAATTTCACAAGCATCATCATCATCACCATCAGCCTACTTCCGTACACTGTTGGACGTGGGCCACTCCTAATTTTACAAGCGATATTTCTATTTAAGAAATATCGATTAATATTTTGTCGTCTGACATATGTGTCAACTTAATAATTGTAATTTTAACCAATCCAAGTTGTCAACTTTTAACAAGTGTAATACTTGTACCGCAACAGACAATTTCTCATATTATGCGTATTGTACAGTTATATTATAGAGTACATTTCCTTGTATTATGTATTTGGTGTTGTGAGGTTCCTTGTATTATGTATTGTGTTGTAACTGCAGATGATAATTTCGCCCACCTGTAATAATCGTGTCAGTTTAAATTTAACAGTCAGTCTTAATTTTCTGTGAGTATGTACACTAACATCATAAAATTTGAAATGACAATTATACTTTGGCATGAATAGTAAGAAAATACTACATTTCTGCTTCTTTGCTCTGACGTTTGCTCAATATCGATGATCACTAGACCGAATAATCTGTTCTGTAAATGGAAAAGATTTTTCGTGCAAAATTTTCATTACGATTTGATCATATTGCATTTGTTTTGAAATAGCTTTACGTCGATAACAAAAATTCACCACGCAACCGCTCTGTACTTGTCATTTAGTGTGTACACACGGTATGCAATATTACAGAGTTATTTTCGATCTGATATTTAGCTATTTCATCTGACAATTCGTGTTTAGGTGTCAATCTTTTTTTAAATACGGGAATAAAAACGTCGTAAAATTAGGCTTGATAAAAAAAAAACGAAATTTAAATAAAAAATTTAACACCAACTTTTATTTAACCGCTTATATTTTTCTTGTTTAAGAATAATGGCAAAAAATTTTCATTATTCATAGAAATGTTAGCACTACTCGTTTTGCATTCAGCTCTGTACTTACATACGAGTATATTCAGGTCAGAATGACTGTAAGGAGTAGAGATATTTGACTACCCTTAAATCTTAAATTCTTATTCGTCTTTAAGATTACTCCACAGCATTAGCAGTAAAACATACATTGTAACTACATATACATAGTCCAATATATGGTGTGAAATAAAAAAATATTTAAAATAATAAGTCAAAGATCATGTAATATAGTCAAAACACGCTAGACGCAGCAAACGTTCACCTCAATACGTCTGACGGTTAGATACAAAACATTCTTCAGAGCTCTTATACGATTCATACTAATACGTAAACATATGTATTAAAGCGTTTAACGATTTCATCATTCAATATTTGGACAGCATACGTGTGAATACAAAGACATGATGTAGCGATAACACGTACGTAGCTGTTATTTATATTGGCAGTTATTATTTTCAGTGCTGATAACAATACGCTTTAATTTCCGTCTGTAGGCCGCCTATTGTCATGGTTTATATGGGAAATACGAGAATTGTAACAGAATTCTAATTATCATTGTAAAGTAGCTGTCGCCTTGCCTTGAATTCTAATAAGGCGTCTTTGAAATGCCGCACCTAATTTTAAGTTGAATAAAATGACATTAAACAGTGGCACTTGCTGAGTGGATCTACGAAAAAAAAAACATAACATCATGCCTGTAATCCCCGAAGGGGTAGACAGAGGTGTTTAGTGCACCCCCACGTTTCACCAGTTATGTTTAAGTCCCACAATGGAA
>DWED01000572.1:0-10876 GCA_018245795.1 Protelbella ruficauda | reverse complement strand
TGCAGGCCAGACTAATTAATGGACCACCCTGTAATATAATAGTCACGGAATAATTATGATTTCAAACTTTATAAACTGTTTTATGAATGGTAGTGTTTTTGGGATGTAACACTGTAGTCACAAATGAGCGGTAACATCTTTATATAACAAAAATGCACAATCAACGGCCATACAACTGTTATTGTCAAGAATAAAATATACTTGATGTATAGTATCTACTAATTCTAACTTGTACTGTTCTCGGTAGTGTCTTTGTCTCATCAGCTCTGCAAGTATTATGTCGTTTCAGCTCATTCTCTCAGTAAACCCACACGTCTCACAAGGTCTTATCGAACTGCCGATAGCGAACAAATAACTGAGAATTAATCAATTTAATGTTTAGATTTATCAATAGACTATATACAGGGCTTTATGAATGCTGTTCACTCCTACGCCAAAGCTTTTGTTTCAGTTTAATTGATCAAAAACTTTGTTTAATGTCTCCTACGTATGTCTTTGCATGTGTAACTTCAATTGTAAAGTATACATTTTTAACTTACGAGTAGGAACTAGAATCAGTAATTACAGTTGTAAACTTCACTTAAATAGCTATTAAACAACTCTAATTACACTTCAGTTTTCTGTAAACTGTAAGTCGTATAAATCTATTGACATTCTTGATATACAAAAATTATAGGAACCAATAACGTTCATAATGTACACTAATTGGATAAATGTTACTAACATTCCAATTTATGTAACTTTGTTACCAATTAATAGTAACTAAATTTATTATTACCAAGTAGTATTAAACGTACAGTCCAATTCTTAATGAGTCCTTTTGTAGTGGGATGCAAATACCATAGTAGATAGGAATCAGCTATGGCTGTTGACCTCTCGTTTACTATTCTTTTTACATAAAAAGAGAGAGAAATATGAAAATAGTTTTGCAGATGAATATATTGCAGCTTTTTGGTTGCAGATTGACTACAGATTGCAGATTTTTTCAAAAAAGTATAATTATTCCTTTTATCCTTTCACTGTTAGACACGAAGCTATTGTATGAAATTTTTCACACAATAGCGCTATCTTATTATTTTATCATCAAGCCAGATCCCTTACGGTGTATGCAAAAAGCACGAGTGATATATTTATTCTTACACACCAGATGTGCTTCTTTAACATTCGTCACCCTTTGCATACATTGTCAACTGATGTAAACTTTAAAATCCAATAAATTTAAATAATGATTGCGACTACTATTTTACTGGTAACATTTTCAAGCTCGTTATGGTTTTATAAAAAACATCACACACACCGACACGCCCTAACACGTATGTGAACTGTATAAATCTGTCGGCTCGTTTAGCTTAGTACAATTATGTAATGTTACATAACGCAATAAAACCGTAACGCGTTAGCGCCAAAACGAACAACGCAAGTCGTATTAAACGGTTGCACTGTTTTAGAGCTCACGACACGACGCCGATATCGCAACGATACGATATGTAAAGAATACTCTAAAGTTATTGTTAGTAGCTACACTTATCGCCAATGGGCAACAGAGTAGGCTTATGCCCAGAGTAGATATTAGGGGGAAAAACCCCGTATGGGAGGCCTATGGCCAACAGTGAAGTGAGTCATACTCATCAGTTTTTTCATCTGTACAATGGTGTTGAATTTTGCAGCTTAGGCAGCAAAGCTTTTTAATCTGTTAGTGTATGTATGATATGACATGCAATATGTCAGCCCTTGACAAGCATGTACCACAGGTATTTCATTTTTAACCTGTAGAACATGAGTATGGAAAATAGATGGTATTTTGCGTTTATCATCAACAACTCCGTTACCCTTCTACTGCTGGACCAACGTACTGTTCTCGCAATGAGAAGGGTTGAGATCTGCTATTCTGGTGAAGGACCTTATTATTATTATGCCATAAAAGTACTAAATCGTAGGTACTAGTATAAAGGTATCCAAGTAAATAAATTGCTCAAATCAGCCGTGGACGAACACGGCCCGCTGAGTCTGCCCAGAAATAAACTAGACATAAATAGATCAACTCGAGTGGCGTATTGTACTGGTGATTTAACGCTAAATGCACACACCAACAGTTATATCTGTATGTTGATAAGCAGTTATACATATTTACATCTCGTTTGAGTACTTTCAACGGTGAAAAAGTTGCTTAAAAAGTTATTATTGACGTCGTCGCTATTGACTTCATCGTAAGTCTACAAGTGCAAAAGTCGCTTAATATTCTGTCGGTATCGATCTGATGGCAAGTGCAAAATCGCTTAATAATCTGTCACTGTCAACCCAATCGTAATCTATGACAACCAAAGACAATAGACGAAAGAAGCAATCGCTGACAAAAATGATGGCGTGTGATTGGCTAGTTAATTGATATGCAACGGTAATTATGGCGCCAAAATGAAATAAAATAGGTTCATTTTAACACCATTTAATAAAAATGAATTTCAAATTGTTCCTTAAAATATCGTAACTCACAATTTTTCTTCTCGATCACAAAAATGTTACCTTCAATATTTTATCGATTTGAATAATTTGAAAAAATCGACTTTTAATAAACATGTTCCATTTAAATCGATATTTTAACGTCAGCAATGAACACTGAAAGGTGGCACAGTGAACTTTTTATACAATGCATTAATATACATTTGTACTCGGAGATACTCCAAGTTTTATCGATGCATGCTAAATTTTAAACCTTTTCAGATTATCTTAGTGCAAACCGAAAATATCTGAACCAATGTCTTATAAGATAGAATACTTTATATTGGTTTCATATATGACGTTTCCCAACATTAATATAGCAGTCATATTTTCATTATCATATTGCCACGCCAGGCTTCTTACTGGGTAGGCTAAAATTATTGAAACCACATTTTTGTATCCTTAAAAACCCGACGCGCTTTTTCTACAATTATTAATCTCATTACACACATATGTTGCATTCATAACGGTTGAAATATTCAAATATTTTGTAATATTGGATGAATTTTTTTTAAGTGTTTTGTTCTAACGTTCTAACATTTCCTCATTCCTCATTTTCCGTTGCATTACTCACGGTAAAGTCATGTTGTATATACATAGATACATGAAATGCATTTTATATTAGGATTACTGCAATTCAAATAAAGACTATTAAATGTTGACTGTATTAAATGCAACTTTGTACGTCAATTTTAAAGTTCAGTAAACAATTGTCATAATGTATATGAAGACTTAAACTAAGACTTAACGACTTAAACGAAGACTAAGTAGAGATAGGAGTTTTAAAATTCTCATCTAATGATCAAATTACATTTTCATTTTATTTAAATTAATTTTTATTTTAACCGATTGACAACATAGAAGGACAACATACGTGCAATGCGGTCGCATCACACCTACATACAGTAGGGATGAGCAGACATTACAAATTTCCAGCGGCTGCAATGCTGACACATACTTTCGCCTGTTTTTTATCATATGATAGACCAGTATTTGGCCCCGAACCCGCCTCATGGAAAGCGCTGATGCGTCCTAGAATGAAGCACGTGTGTCTAGGAAAAGCCTAATCAGTCTTACATTGAAGAGTCATAGGTTATATTTCACAGTTAGTAAAGGTATTCTTAATCTAGTATTCTTTTAGTAGAATCAATAAAATTAAACAAGCAGAATTTCTCAAAGGTAAGTTGTAAAATTCGAAAATTAATTCTTGGGTACATATCAAAGGCAAATTATAAAATCGAAAATTAATTCTATTGGATACAGTTAAATGTTAATATAGGAATTATTCAAATGTGAATTAATGTATACACCAACGTGCAATATCTTGACGCGAACAAGCACCTCGTGACTGCCGCCGCTTGTGTTTTAATGTCTTACAAATCGCGGCACTGATCATGTTCTCAAACTGATGGCTTGTGTATGTCGTAATTATGGGCTCACACCCTTTACGGTCTCAGTTAGTTTTCATTATGATTGCAATTGATGTTATATAGTCATGTAAAGTCATTTACGCAGTAGGCAGAGAGCACTGTGTGCCAAATATCTCTATTCGTACAGATCTGATGTGCTTGTCCATTCCTCATCCCCTTAATACATGCACGCCGGTTTATGGAGACTTCTGACTCCCTACCAGTTAACATATTTGTTCAAGACATTCGAGTCCTGGTCTCTCTCAACACCCGTATCCATCATCATTC
Source organism: Protelbella ruficauda (assembly GCA_018245795.1). Classification (NCBI taxonomy): domain Eukaryota; kingdom Metazoa; phylum Arthropoda; class Insecta; order Lepidoptera; family Hesperiidae; genus Protelbella; species Protelbella ruficauda. Next base: position 6,683 of record DWED01000572.1, on the reverse strand, counting down.
GCATTATACATCTGTTTTGTTCTCTGTGATTCTTTCTACACGTCCGCATCACTTTTCTCTTCATTTTTACACCGAAACTCTCTTTCGTACAAAGCGTCTTCCTTACATCTATGTATATTAGGAACGCGTCCAGCGAGTGTCCTGCCTCATATACGACGTAACGACCTCGCCCTGTCTTGGCGATGTAATAATTATTAATCATTAAATAAAATATTACACTGGACCAGTATAAATTATATGACATTGGACCAGTGTGGCGCGTGTGCTAGAAGGCTCGCCTGGTTATATACATATGTTTATTACAAATAAATCCCACTTCACTCTAATAACATCATATTATAAATTTTTAAGGTAAGGCTTAGGTAATTGCATTCATCAGAATAGCTCGACTAGCTACTCCGATGAATATTTATGTCATAAAATCTTTTATCTGTCTCCTGTTGGGTACCGGTCTCCTCCCAGAATGAGAGGGTTAAGGCCATAGTCTACCAAGTTGGTCAACTGTGGGTTGGCAGACTTCACACGCCTCAAAAACGTTTTTTGGAGACCTTTAAGGTAGGCAGGTTTCGTCACGATCTTTTCCTTCACCATTACCTATAGCAAGTGATATTTTAATCTTAAAATCCAAAAACTCCAATTAATTACAATATTATATTTTATACCAAATAATTATAAATAATAAAATTATATCGATATGATTAACTTCGAAACTGGCGTATATGTATGAAGAGAGTGCTGAGTGTAAACGAAGCATATCAGATCACATGTGTAATAATAGAGATATGTAGGTATATTTTCTTCTTCTTCTTAAAGTGCCTCTCCGACTAACGAAGGTTGACTGTCAATTCCGAAAACTTTCCTCGGTCATGCGCAAGGAGAAACAGTTCGCAATATAGATATAGTCGTTGCTCTCTGCCTACGCCGAAGGGAATCTGGCGTGACAATGGAATAACAAAAACAAACAAAAGAAAACAATCCAACAGCGACAGCCCTGTAAAACAACACGTTAGGCAATACCACATGATGATATGATAATGAATTTATAGTACCTAAAGCACTTTACTAACTACGATTCCTAAATATTGCCGTACGCTTCCCAATAATAGTAGTAAATTTACTTAAATTCAATCTTATAAATGGTAGATGCAAATAAGTGCTGACACAGGGGGGAAACGAGTAACGTGATACAAGAATAGAAATACACAAATCTTTTTTACATACCGTAGTCTAACGAGATTATTGATTTCAACTTTCTTATTATGGTAAGAATCCTGTCCAATAGTTGATCGACAACAGATGACAAAGATAATGATAATGGCTGTAATCTACTCACAATAAAACGGGACCCGAGTCTAACAGTGGAACTATTGAAAATGATGATGATGATAATGATGATAATGATGATGACGATGGTGACGATGGTGATGATGGTGATGATGGTGATGATGGTGATAATGGTGATGATGGTTATGATGGTGATGATGGTGATGATGGTGATGTTGGCGATGTTGGTGATGATGGTGATGATGGTGATGATGGTGATGATGGTGATGATGGTGATGATGGTGATGATGGTGATGATGGTGATGGTGGTGATGATGGTGATGATGGTGATGATGGTGATGGTAATGACGATGAATATGATAATTGTCTATTATTTGTATCTTAAGTTGGACAAATTATGTTCGATACACAGAACAAAGAAGTTTTTGGTATATTTATACGTTTCGTTAGCACCACTTATATTTAATTAATAAATGAAAATCGAATTGTTTTTAACAACCGTGAATCACACAGCTCCTGCCGCGATGCCATTTGTCGCGGCGTCAGAATAGCTTCGATAAAGCCACTTAGCTAATTTAAGAGAGACGGTTTCACACCTATCGACCTAACGGTGTCTAAGCTGCTTACCGAGGTATCAATGTATGCTTATGCTAAATTATTGATTTCGCATTTATAACGCCTCTAAAGGTCAGGTGCATTTTAAAAGGTCAGAAATTATGAGATTTGAACAGGATTTATAAATGCGATTGAGGTTTTCAATTGTTCTTGGAACTTCTATTGAGTAATGGGGATCTATATGACAATCAAATATTTTAATAGTTGATTTAAGATAAAATGTTTTAATGGAAAGGATAAGATATGCAATGGATCTGCTTAAGAAAGCTATAAATCGAAATGATGTGCTGAGGATACGGGTTCGATTCCTATTTAGAAAAAATAGTTATTTTGTATTGGGCATAAAAATAAGTATAATCTATATGAAACATGTATTAAGAAATGTATATATATTAAATTTATTAACTCTTTGTTAACGAAGGCACAAGACCCGCCTAGCTAGAGTTAAGATAGCTTCAAAAAATCTTTTTCTAAAATATTCCATTTAAATTAGGAACATATTAACTCGGGATACGAACAAAATTATAATCTAACCGAACCTAATTAGTATCAAATTGCGTAATACTTCTTAGTATCACTAACAAAACAGACAGACACGCGAACGAACAGACAGACAGAGGACACGCGCCGCTCTAATGGGCACAGTTCGCCTCGAGACAATAAACTCTCAAAGTGCGCATTAATTAGTCAAAGTGTACGCACTGTTGAAAGTTAAGGATTGACTAATGGGTGCGATTATAATGAAGCTGACGTTGAGTTAAATGTACACTCTTTGCCAACGTACAGCAGCGTAGACTGCGAGAAATGTAGGAAGATTGTACGGTCCAATACAATGCTAATGTTAAAGGATATTAGTGCCGCGGGTAATCAGGCCTCACCTCTTGACCAAATATGTTAGATACTAACTGATGGAGAAGTCAGAAATCTCCGAAAGTGCGTGCGTGTATGAAAATAGTGATTAATGTAGAAGAAGCACCTCAGGTCTATAAAGATGGAGATATACATATGGCACTTAGTTCTCTCTGCTTATCCTTTGAGTACTTTCCACGAGCGTGGCAAAGGAAGTGTATTAATTAATTATTTTTGTTAGCGTACCATCAAATCAGGTCCCATGCGGGGTAGGCAGAGGGCACTAATCGCCAAATAACTTTATCCTTGCAGATCTGACGTGCTTCGTCTACATTAATTAATTAATTATACTAGTCAAAGCATTCTAAAGTACTACAAACGCACTCAAACATTCAAAGGCGCAACGTGTCGCAATGAAAGCGCTAACAAAGCAGTAATTAGGCCATTTCGCACCTCGGTACTGCCGCGACACTACACTATCGGCCGCTGTAAATCTATCGCGGCGGCTTTGTTTTCATAAATTGTTCTAGACCCAAGTACAACTCGGTTCGAGAAACTTCCATTATATTTAGCGTTTTTCTTACGTTACTGTTAGATTCGAGTGGTTGCAAGTGCGACTGCTGATTGCAGGGTCCTGGTTTCGAATAAGATGTTAGGTACTACCGGGTTTGTCTAACTTTGAAATTCTTAGTATTAGCTTGGAATACGGATTTGTGTCCGGTGTATGGCAAGAGGCCTAACAGCTATTCCATGATGGGACATATAACGTAACTGTTGCAACGTAAGATTGTAGTAGTACAGAGGAAGAGGAAGAAGAAGGCAGAGTGTAGACTTTGCCTTCCTCTTCGGGGATTAATGGCGTGATTTTACGTTTTATGAATATGATTAGGTTGATTTACTTAGTGATAGAAAATGTTATTCAAATAGGATATGTGTTGTAAGTCGTCATCGAACTCTAGATTAAGAGACTTACTTAACATCTTTGTCGTTATACGCAGATAGATTCATCTCAGCTGTAGATAATTTCTAACGATATAATGAGCGCGCAGTTCTTCTAGTATTCCAACACACAGACGATATTTTTAAGTTAAAAATCATATATCTGTTTGATCGAGAATCAAACTTTGGACATTACATTGCAGATTAGCGTGGTCATTCTCTTACCAATATTACATTGAAAATGGCCTTAATAAATATTATTTATCGAATATTTATTTTTCATTAATATAAATTGAAACTTCTTCTTAAAGTCAAAACCATTTGATGGACTCGTAAAAAATATATGTAACAAAAAAATAAAACTATAAAAATAGATATGTAGCCTACATATTATATACGTACTCGTATTTGTAGATTCGCTGTCATGATTTGCAGAATCTGATGATTTGTTTCTTTCAGCCTCTATAAATTCCTATCGAAAGGCTGTACATTTTCTTTACTCATCTTGATCCTAATAAGAGTACCTTAGAATTGACAGCACGTTGCTCTCTATACGTCCATAATGTAGAGTCAGCGACCACACAGCTCTGCCGCAAATTGCAACATAGTGTTCTAAAGTTATCAGAGCCAAGAACAATAATCGCATTAGGAATGAAGCCTAACAGAGCCTAGAACCCATGAAGTCCACTTGGGTTCGTCAGAGTTCAGCCAGGCGTGTGCAGTAGTCGCCCGAGCGAGTGCGCGTAAGACATCAAATATCACACGTCCTTTTCATAATAATTTGTTAGCATGAAATAACATAGGAAATATCCAGGAAGAGATCATTAGTGTTTTTGCTCATAATTATCGGAAATATGTTGGCTTAGCTTTGGATAGTTCGTATCAATATTTTTATTGAAATATATAAGCAATTATGGGTATCTTGTGATAATATCATGAACTATTATTCAAATAGATCATATTTAGAAGACGCGAATTGCCAAAGAATGAATCTCAGTGCTGGGGTTTATGATTGTAGGTAAAATTCGAATATATTCAAGTCAAGAGCGAATTTATACTTCTTAATCCAGCGTCTCACATGGTAAGCTAAATCTAAGGTGAGATCATAGCCAAATTCAAATGCTATCAACAAACAAAAGATGCAATCGAGGTTGCTTGCTTAAGAGAGGGTTGGCAAAGAAGTATACTTTGTATACATGATCAGATTATGTCTTCGCCGCGACCTCACTCACATTCTTCGGGAGCTCATGAAGAAAGACCTCGAATAGATCCGAAATCAATCAGACAATCCCGAAATAACAAACATGAGTTAAAGCCGGACATAATTTAATGAAGTGTTTGATACAATGTATGCTAATTTATTGTTGAACTGCAAGCTTATTTATATGAATGATACTTTACATCTGGGTCATTATGTGAGCATGCTTACAAAGTCTATCAATGATTCTTATAGAATTAGGTCAAACTGAAATCCTGAGAAATGAAACTAATACAAAATACTAACTACATTAACGTCGAGTTATTTAACCGCGCATCTTTATATTAATACATATTCAATAGATTTGTTTAAGACGTTTGTAGCTCTGTGGCAGCAGTTCATCGAAATCTCTTTGTTAAGTGAAGCAATCGAACTTGAACAACTTATGAATTATTATCATCAACCGTTTTTATCGTTTCACAATTAGACACGAGTCTCCTAACTAAAAGGGAATCCTTTAGACCATAGTTTGACAAGCTTACCAAAAGCGGATTGGCAGGCTCACACAAAACTTAGAAAATTATTATTAAAATTTTCATGTCTCAAATTTTTGCAAAGTAATCGTTTCTTTTTATTATCAGTCTTTTATAAAGACGTAAATGACTATATGATCAAAATATTCTAGGTAAGGAGGTTGACAGAAGTGTGAATATTATTTGAGTATGAAATTTAGATAAATAATTTAGATTGAATAATAGTACAGATTAATAATTCACATAAACAAATTCTGATGATCCACTGACCTTAGAATTTGGACTTTTTGGATCAGTGCCACGGATTTTGATTTTCATCAGATATAATATGAAACTCGGATAGTGCATTGGAGGCTTAAGCTGATAGGATTGAGGTTAAAGATTTTACCATGGCTACATTACTTATGTTGAACGTCTATAAATTTCAAGAATTCTTATCTAGGTTATAATAATATATTGGGGTAACCTAATTTCTGATCTATTCAAGTATCCATAATAAGTGTTCTATTATATTCTGTCTTTTGAAATTCCGTGTTCGTCATTTCAAGCAATATATTACTAATTATTATTGGGATTAATACAAATTTAAGATAATTTACTGATTTAGAATTCAACCACACACTCATGGGGTTTTCGGACCAACTTCTTACGCGTTACTAACACTTTTCTTCCCGAAATTATGTGCATTTTTAAAATTTAAATTATCTCTTGCCCTAATGTTGAAGAAAAATATCGTCAGGAAACCTTTACAGATAAGAGTCCTACATAATAAAGAGTGTTATATGTACCAACCCGTACATTGTCAGCGTGGCAGACCATAGCCTAATCGTAAGAGGAGACACGTGCCTGATGGTGGAACTACAAAAGCGTTGATAATGATGATGCACAAAACTGTGTGTTTGAAATCAATGAATAGACAGGTCACCGAAATGAAACGTAACCTTACGCCTGTAATCCCCGAAGGGGTAGACAAGGGAGTGTAGTACATTCACACGTTTCTTCAGTTACTTTCAGGTCCCACAGTGAAGTAAGTGGTAAGCCTATTAAAGGTTTAAAGAAATGCGTTTTAAAATTATGTTAACATTGTTTCAATGTATGAACAGATCGCTGGGTGTAGTCCGTGAGGCGGATCGCGTGCGGGCCGTATTATAATTTGCGGCCTCTAATGGACCCAATTATGCCTGTTTAACGTATCGGCTTTCACTTTGTGCTCTGGATTGTGAACATTGGTTTTTTTGACCTTACGTTTATTTTGAATGCGCTGA
>DWED01000571.1:0-10877 GCA_018245795.1 Protelbella ruficauda | reverse complement strand
TCGAACCCCAGACCGCTACAAACTAAACCACTAGACTGTCACCGCGCACCAACTACAATAGCTCATTGATATTCCGTCTGCGACAGTTTCCGCTCGATAAGGAAATCTGAATGAAACCGATGAGAATTGAATTCCGTCGGAGAGACTGGTTAATTATTTCATTTCCTTAAGCGTCTAGAGCGGCTCACTCGATGCATTTATCGGTAATTGGACACAGTGCAGTTACCGTAACCGTTATAGGTGGCCAGAGCGTTTTATATAAAAACGTTCAGCCTTAATGTCATTACAGATGGAGCTATAATATATGATAATTTACCGTGCTATAGTCAATATATCAAATTATCAAACACGGTAGCTATGCCATATAAAATGTACAATACTATGTAAATAAATCTTTGTGGTCATTACCTGCGCAATAATATGTCTTACTATATCTATTCACATATATTTGAACGACGTAAGAAAGATATATTATAGCTACGTGCGTTACTATAGAAAACATTGTAATATATCATAATATGCGTTGGTATAATATATTATAGCGTCATCTGTGATAGGCTCTATTTTTTGCTTGAAAAGGAACGCACCGTGATTACGTTCCGTTAAATTAAAAAGCTAAAACCAAAACCTATAGAGCCATAGCATTGAATGATTTTTTTTTTCTTTCACAGAACAATGGTATTTCGAGAACCAGTAAATTGCATTTAGCGTTACTAACATTCACCGTTAGAAAAGTAATGTTATTTTAGTTTCGAACAATATCAAAACTTCATAAAGTAAAATTACATTAGTCTTACTTTGTAGTTGTATAGTTTTGTAACAAGTTGTATAGTTTAATTTTGATCTTAAATTATGTTATGAGAATAAATGTAGTGGCTCTATAGATGTAAATTAGACACATCTGGCCATTCTGAAAGGCAAAAAAATCATAAAGGCGAATAATTAAACACAAACTCGATAACTAAAAAATATATTTGTAAAAATGAAATACAAAGAAAGTTACCAAAATTTATTATTTCGTTGAAATTACATGGAAATATGTCAATTATACATAATGCTATATACATACTAGTATACACCAGTTTGTATTTGCGCTTGACCTAGCACTCGATATGTTTCGCCACACGATATGGCTTCAGTGGCTTACAAGATTTGTATACTTGACCTTTTCCGTTTTATAAAACATAAGTACTACGAAGAATTCAGGTAATAACTAATTAGGAGTCCAATTTTTCTTTCATTCTAATATCTAAGAAATCAACGGTTAAATGTATTCCATTTTCAAATAAAAATAAAACAAATCACAGATAATTTTTAGCAGATAAATGTTTATTCTTTACTTCGTACACACTACAATAAGTAAACAAGTTTGAATTGGCAAATTTTTCTAAGAAGCCAAATTGACGTTTATAAACTACTCGTGAACTGAAGAGGTCAAAATCACGAATATTATTCAGCGTCTCATTATATTACAAATACCATCCTGGAACTTGAATGCGCGCAGTGATTGCGCCCATTGTATAACTTCCCGCGCGCCACGGCAGCCATGTTGCTACAGACTGAAAACTTTTAAATTATTTTTATAGAAACCTCTTTCACTGCGCTGGTTTTGAACATTGGTTTACAAATACTATGCTTTATAAAACACATGAAATGAAGCTACTCACATAATTTTAATGGAAATTCCCTTGAAAGGTCGTTTGATTTTAAAATCATTGTCAATTTGAAAAACGAATATATACTAATGAATATGTGTATTTACACTAACATTTTGTCGTCTTCTCTTGCGATGGAAGGTAACTTTATAAATGTCCTCTGCAGTTATATTTTTATTTTTAATTCTAAGCTCTAAAGCTTCATACCCCTCTCTGCTTCCGTTACCAAGCAACAGTACATGTGCATCGCATACTAAGTACAGTTTTCCGGTAACAGCCGGAATCTACAGCATTGCGGACAAAAGACAAGTCATCGTCTGCGGAAGTCAGTCTACTTCTAACTTAAAGATAGTACTGTCTTCTCTTTCGAATTCAAACTTTAAAAACCCATACGTAAAACCTAAAGCTACATTAAGCGATCCACGATACAAATCTTCTTAAATCACTTTCATATATTTTACACTTTTTTATTCACCATCCACATTGTACAAGCAGGCCGGATCGCGGTATCTTAAAAAAAACTATACTGATAGCTGATAGCTTTAAAACTTTAAACGTTATTTTTCTATTAAATATTTATGTATTTACATTATCAAACTAAATCATTATTCAGTACTAGCGCTGTTCTACAATAACGAATTATTAACTTGTACGTCAGTGGGATTGATCCGATGATAATCCTATATTTTTCATATTTATACATATACATATATGCTTCAGTGAGCTACAACCGCGTCTTTGTAAACTGGATGACTAATGCAGTATTAAATTCTATTTTTAGTTCTGTACTCCGCGAGGGCGTTTATTACGTGTTATCTTCAATTTAACGATGAGATTATTACGCCAATAATTCTATTTGGCAAATAAAGTGGGCACACTCATCCAGCGGCTTCCCTGTTAGCGAATACATTGTTAAGCGGAACATCAACATTTTGTGAATACGTCCTATTAACGAAAAAATATTCTTTATAAATTCATCTACTTAAGTAATGCTCCTATAAAATATATTGCTTTCGTATATGATATATTACAGTTTTCAATACTGTTTACTTTATAAATGGAAGTAACGTTGAACTGTCAAAAACACTACTGTCTGTTTATTAGAAAAACATAGTTTGAAAATATTATAAGAGAATTCCTCCTCTTTTATTATTATTTCGCAGCGTCGTCGCGTATTGAACATTTGAATAAAACTTGTATGTATGTCAATTCAGGGATCTCCCAGATCCCGCGCTCCTCGCATCCTCATACGGAAACCAGTCCGCCATAAATTGTAAATCAGCAATAAAACTTTACAAATACATTTTATATTTTGACCGATGTTAATAAATCAATACGAACCCAATACCAAAATAGATGTATTCTTCCTACTTTCTCAATTTCGTTATGAACAGCCCATATTTCAGCGATACTCAGTCATAAAACCACTTTTAAGATCGGCTCAAAAATAAAAATAATAGTTCAATTTTTTTTTTATGGATTCTAACTAGTCTTCCAAATAAATATAAGTGTTAAAAACAAAATTATCATAAAAACAAATTTGAATGCAAGCTGGTATAGCGGTAATGAATATAGTCCGAAATAAAAAAGCGGAAATGTTTTATAGTCTACATAGTATGTGGTTATAAAAATGTCTTTGACGTTTATTCGGTGACAATTCGGAAAAATGATATTTTAGTTTTCCTTAAAACGCAATGTTAATATTTTGGCCATTATAAACGTTTTAATTATTCAAATAAGGACATTTATGAACCTAAATATAAAGTATAGACACATAAATTTATAGCCAGATCTAGTTCCCAAGACTAGTAAATGTCTAGACTGTCCCTCTACTTATTAACCCGTTATTACCCAACAATATTCTGCAATAACCAGTAATCCAACTACTCCATGTAATACCTTAGTCTAAGTGAACTAACCTCGGCCTATTTACAGGATACATTTGTTGCTTCTATCCCGGTCTATTTACTAACGAAAGGACTATTTATAACATACTCGATTATACGTAAACAAGAGTTATTTTAGTTATAATTGTTAATTACTGATCACACGCTGTTTCAATATTGCGTGGGAGGCGTTATTCTATTTTTGAATCTTAGTGTGTTTGTACTGCTGTTGTACGTGGCATAAATACAGTTTTAATGTTTTACGACAAGACGGACTGTACATAATACATATATTGATAACATTTAAATATCGACTAAAATTAGATTGCCTTGTTGGGCGAGTGGTTTGTAAGTGCGACTGCTGATCAAGAGGTCTTGGATTCGATTCAGGGTCGGTACTATTGGATTTTTCTAGTTTTTAGTATTTCTAATAGTGGCTCGGAGTTTGGTTTTATGCCCGGTGTATGGCAATAAGCTTACCACCCATTACATGGTGGTACGTGAACGGGACATATGAGTAAATACTAATATTTAACAATGACATTCTATCACAGACAAAGAGTTTGAGCAAAGCATATATAAGTGTTTGCAGATCCGCTGTTACAATGTATCCAACTGGCCTTAAACACCATTGTAATGTGTACAGGATACACTTGTTGAGAGCGTCCTCTGTCACTCAATTGGTGTGGAGGACTGGGACTATTTTTGAGCGTCTGAGCGCAACTAATGACGGCAAATTGTCCCCTGCCGACCAGAATAACTCCAGAAATACACTTCGCGTGAGACTCCGCTTTATATGGCCGTGGTTTAATACACTGAATAGGTTATTAGTGGTTATTATTAAACTTTATTGTTACGTTATTATTTGCCAGTGGTTTTTATATTAACTCCCTTTGTTATGTATTTATATATTTGTTGACCCAATAATAATCAATTATATCATAGGCTTAACTTCTATTGTTATTATGATCTGTATTTAGCCTGTTACGATGTACATATGTATTTTTAGTTTATTTTTCGCGTTACTTATATAAATGATAAATGGATAAATGATATTTCATCTCAATTCTCCGTGCTGCATATTAAATATGGTGTTTATATATGTGTATGTGTATGTTTATGTATGTATTACATATGTATATCTTTTTTAATACTTTAATACTTCCCGCACTTGCGGAAAAGACAACCAGCCATACTAATCATTAAAAAAGACGAAAGAATAAAATTTTTTAACATTTTGTAACCACAAATTTAGAGCATACTTTTAATCGTTAAAAGCGGTGTTACGTATGATAGAGTGTTAAGAAACACCGCTCTGCTATGATACAGTGGCATCACAGATGTCGTAATGAATCCTATATCCGAGAGCAGCACAAAGGAAATCGGATGTGCGCGATCAGTGGATCGGAAACCGTGCAGTGAATCGACGTGTTCAATACCTCACTGTTGTATGCTCATTGTTACAAATGTCAAAACACAAATTTTGTTCACAACCGACATTAATACACGCTCATACGTATCAATATAATATACCCAAAATTCAAGGTTTCGGTAATCAAATAATTTAATAAAATATCTTCGATGTAAACAATTTTCTTAGCAATTCGCGCAACATTATAACTTTCTGTTGTGATTTTACTCTTCGTAAATTTAAATGTAATGCAGCCATTTAAAATAGAAAAAACACTGGAAAAACTCATTACGGAATTAACTAATTTTCAGTAAATTTTCATTTAGAATTCACTAAAATTAATTTGATTGTAGACAATTCAAATAACAAGTCATTTTGTTCATTAAACGACATATTACGCTGCTGATGTTATTGTCTATGGTCTGTTAAGTTTTTGATGTTAAACATCTATAGCCACAGGTAAAAGCGATTGTTGGCGTGGCGACGCGTCGCCACGGCAAGCGTCGCCACGCTGTATAATGGTTTATATATATGCGGTATTACAGAAGTCACTGATTAGAAGAATTGAGTTGTCGCTATTTAAAATAAATCTTTGAATTTCGTATCTTTGTATTTAATGAAAATAAATGTTTATTAAATAAACAGTCATGATTTTCTGGTAAAAAATCGTAATATTTAATTTTTTCATTATGCCATATTTAGTTCCTGTCGTAATCTGTTCTTTTATGCATATGACTTGTACAAAATAAATTCGATGTTTCACATCTGCCAGGCGTCCCGTAACGGCTCACATTTTTTTTTTGTTTGACTGTCATGTGATTGTGCCAGTGAGAAATCGTGAATGAACGTATTTAATTTTTTTTTATGAGTTTGACTTTATGCAACTGTTATTTTCAAATTGTTTTATCCCCACCCAAGTCTTTAAGGCAGTCTATTGTTATGAAATCTACGTTCGTTGAAACAGTGTTCTCTAAGTATAGATGTTATGGTATATTCAAACAAAAACTCCATCTCAATTTATTAGTCTGTGAAAACATAACTTCGATCGAAATAATGATTGTATGAATTCATCTTTAGTACAGCAATGACCTAAAAGAAACAATTTTAAATTAACATTTCATTACACAACATATTTGGTCATTCATATTTTGAAAATCTGCGAATAATTGAATTTTTATGACTTTTCAATTTCAGAAATTGCCATTATGGACGTTGTTAAGTGGTCGCTACTACTGCTACATCGACATGTATTGTTCTTTATATTGTAAAATGTATTTATTTATTGACAATTGACTAATGAATAAATAATTATTTAATAATAATCAACAACCCTTTCATTGTTCCACTATTAGACACAGGTTTCCTCGGATGTCTCCTACGCTAGATAGGTGTATATAACCTTCAAACGCCTTAGAAAACATTATGGAAAAATATGAACCAAGGATTTTTCTAATAGTTTAGTTTAGAACACTCGCACACTACACACTTCTAGTGTACTACACTCCTCTGCCTACCCCTTGGGAGATTAGACGCGTAAATTACGTTAAAAACACATTAGAGTACTTTGGACTATGAAACCTATGTATATTCCCGGTGCGTCTGATTGCCAGCGGTCGATGGCCGAATGTTCTGAAGCTGCCTCAGGCTACTAATGGTTTCTAATAACCACACGACTAAGATTGCTTGTATACATCTAACTGACACGTTAGTCTAGTAGTTAGTGAAGCTGATTTCTGAGCTGTGGGTCGTGCGTTCGGGCAAGTGTTAGTGTGATGAGCACAATTGTCTGTTTTAGGTAAAAAAAAAAATCTAGTACATATTTATGTTATACGTATATACGAGTATGTAATTAATCAGTAGCCTGGCTCTGCCTACTCTGGGATCAGATGACCGTGTATGGCGGTGTCCCATCCATGTGAGTAGGTTTTATAGGTGTAGGTCGCCTTATTTGCGTGGGTTGGCCCGCGGTGTGATGAGTAATAGCAATCAATCTTAATCAGCAATCATGATTGGTGTGGTCTAGTGGCTTTGATTACAGTTTTGCATTCCGAAGTCTATACTTTTAATCTTGACATACAGCTGAAGTCAGACACCAAATTATGTGACTGACTGGCTGACTTGTCACAATAAGAAGACAAATTCATAATTATTTCATATCAAATCCTTAAATTTTAATTGATTTAATGATCACTAACTGCTATTCAAATACTACGAACTGAGATAAGTTTCAAAGGGAAATTTGCTTAAGTTATCAAGTTATCATATTTGTGTGAATAATTTCAGTGGAGCTTACAGTCGCCTTTGTTGATTTCTTCGCAAGACTAATATTTGTTTATCAAATTCGTGTCTTCCATTAAAGTTAATTTTATTTACGTTCCCGACTCCGTATATTATGACGAATGAGATTTTTGGCAAAGATTGTCTTAATATTGACAATCAGCTCTCCCTCTCCCTATCTCTCTCCCTCATCCTGGATGATCACGCCTGAAAAACGATTTTTAAACAACATAACAAATAAAGATACGCAATAATTTTCAATGCAAAATAAAGCTTGTATTTGCAGGAAAACTTTTTGTAACTCATCTAATGTGCCCTGTAAAATATTACCATGTAACCTCGTGTAGCATGCGTCAAGATAAAATGTAACATAATACTTTTGGGTGTCTATGTGTAAGTAAATACAGATGAACGCTTTGGTGAAATTAATAATACATATGCCTAATAAAAGCCTATAATGCTCATAATAATGTATTATCCTCAAGGATATATGATGCTAATAATAAATGTCTGAAATATAAACTTCAAGAATACTTGCCGTTGATTACACAATTAATATATTACTAAAGAATTAAGATATGCAAAACACTGAATAAAATACGAACCACCTCAAGCTACCATGTATTTAAAAAGTTGACATACATCAAAACATCCGTTAAATTTTGTTACACCAAATACCTTAGTAGTGGAAGACGTTAAAACATGAAGTCCCTTCGATCGACTTAAATTTACCGAAAGATGACTTAGCCGGTTACTTCCTTCGAAGGTGTTCAAGGTACGCTATGACAGGTGAGCCTTCAAAAGCAGTTGTAAAAGGTGCCTTCCAGGCAGGCAACACGTTAGTAGCTCCTCTGATATTGCAAATGGTGAAGATGACCACTTATCAACAGGTGAGCCAACAGCCATGACTATCAATATACAATAAAAAAACCAGCCAGTACATGCCTCCCTGAGTGTTATATTTCAACATTAAGATGCAAAGGTGCAGCGAAAATACAGACCAGCCATATTTCCAATAAATTTTATCGTCGAACCCATTAAACTTATTAGCATCTGTAACCACAGCATAGACCTACACTGGATTGAATATAATATCCGCGCGTAGGCTGACGAGCTATCAGCTTATAATAGTTGTCAGTTTATCCTGTATGAATTAATTTACTATTTAATAGTGTTGTTAATTACTATATCTAGCATGTGACACTGTTAATCTCGCAGTAATAGCTTTTGCTAAACATGGCCTAATTGTCGATGTAACTGTGACATTAAATACAGCAGTAATTGTGACATTAAATAAATAATTGTGACATTATATATATCTGGCATATAAAACGATCGTTTTTTTTCTCGACATCCTTAAAAAAAAATCTTTTTACACTTAAGAACTTAATTGCTAGATAGGAAAAACGTCCGTCTCTCTAAATATTCCAAGGAAACCTTCCATTTAAATCGTACTTATCTTATTATTAAAAGGAAACGTTTTAAGGAAGTGCTGATTAGGTGTCCTTGAGGAAGCATACAGGTATCTAAATCTCATTAACATTGAAATGTAAAGACGGGAACAAGTTGGGA
The DNA here is from genome assembly GCA_018245795.1 of Protelbella ruficauda. Lineage (NCBI taxonomy): Eukaryota > Metazoa > Arthropoda > Insecta > Lepidoptera > Hesperiidae > Protelbella > Protelbella ruficauda. Next base: position 2,076 of record DWED01000571.1, on the reverse strand, counting down.
TAGCCGAGTTCCTAACTTAATAATACAAAGCGTTTCCCACGAATCGGACGATTTATATATACCATACTTCTCGGTTCGGTAGTATTTCAATTTTTTTCGGAATTTTATTCAATAGCCTCGCGAAATACTACATAAAAATTTGTTTTTGCGGCGAATTTACTGTAGCAGACATATTTACTCTTTACATAGTTTTTTCCAAATAATATGACGATTAAACTGTCACTAAACGATTAAACGTACTAAGCCTACGAAATCGGCGTACAAGTACAAATAATGAAGAATGTACAAAAATGACGTCAGATCTATAAGCGTAGAGGTCCTTGGCACTAGGTGTCTTCTATCTATGCCATTAAGGATCTGGAATAACGATGTAATAATAATAATAAACTGTTAACTCATCACTACCAGAACATGAAACTTATGAAGGTTCCATGCTAATAGCAATAAATGGAAGTGACACTTCAACACCTGACGCCCGCTGCTACATATGCAACATGAATAAATTAATATCGATCAACCATTTTGTCTAGGAAACTATATTTATTGCGCACATTATCATTATTCCGTATCGGAGCGGACAAAGAATACATCTACTGACCTTATTCCGGGATATTAGGGTGTCGTAAGAGGCGACTAAATCCCGCGGTGGCAGACCGCGTTATTGTACGGGCTAATTAGGTACGGCTAAATCCCTTGATCATCTTCGAGCAGAAGCATAGGAGATGCGAGAAACTGTGCTCTTCGATCTCCAACCCACATGTCTAGTGTAGGGATTGTGGGCAAAAATCCCCCAAGGAAAGTCTGTATCCAGCACTAGACTTACAGGCTGATCATAATGATGATCACCGAACCGTCAAACCAGGTACGTTACGGGGTAAGCAGAGAGTACCGGATGCTAAACCTCTATCCTTACAGACCTGATGTGTTTCGTCTACATTCATGTCTACTCACTTCACATACGCGCGCCGTTTTCAACACAAAAATGATAAATTATGTTACTTTTGCCATAGTGCCATAGTTTTGAAGTGCCATACGTTGATTGATGTTTAACCATTTTGTTGATTCGGCTGTAATGGAATGATAGCAACTGGTCATGATATCGATATTTACACCGTACGCACGATGGGTTCCTTCGTGCATCCGTAATGTTATTGTATTCAAATGTCAATTACTTTGTGCCAATCAATCGAATGTCAGGAAGCAACTATATGTCAATTAAGCTGTTGTGCATTATAATAGTCCTTGGGAGTATAGGAACTTGTTACTCTAATAGCTTAACCTGACTTTGTTCATAATTTTTCTTAAATACTTTTATGGTTTAATGTTGTCAAACTTTAACAAATTTAAGGTAAGAGTAAAAAAAAGATATTTTATTGTAGGAATAGCACGTCAAGTGTACAATGACACTGGACGTTTATACATACATACACCGTGGTATACAAGGACACTGGACCACCGACAAGGCACCGAAGGCCTGTCAGACCTGTCGTACTTCATACACATCCATCACATTTCCCCAAGATATCATTGGTCCTCCCCCGCACCCGTGAATTTCGTCGTACTTTTACAAAGTCTTTTAACTGCCCCGTATCATATGCTAGGCTACAAAATACGCCAATACTCAATTTCAAAAAGACCAATTTTTAAAAACATCAACAATCAAAAACAATAAGCGGTTCATTGACTTTGACATGCTTATTCAACAAACAGACAAAGTTTAATTCATATTTATAGTATTAGTATGTAAACAACTATGTATCTTAACAATTCCAACAATGTATCTTAACAATTCCATGTTAAGCCATTTAAGTAGCTTAACAACAACAATCATACATTCATAATTGTTGTTATCAATTCCGAAACAATGTTGAAGGTTAAACAAAAGGATTAACATCTATCAGATTTTTATAACGAGCGGAATCTACGAGGGGTGATCAGAAAATAATGATAATCGGATATTTCTAGTACGGATAAAAATGTAAAGAAAAATTTTTTTGCTTGCTTATATACTCACTAGGTTAGCTCAAAAATTTCATATAAATAGGTCACGGTGTTCAGAAGATACAAGGTTTGCAT
>DWED01000570.1:0-10886 GCA_018245795.1 Protelbella ruficauda | reverse complement strand
CTTAACAGAAGGGGTGGTTTTCATAGAAATAATAATGTAGCCTTCGTTTTGTTGTCGCCGGCAGGATGTTAGCGGAGAACCTGAGCATGCAGCCGGACGAGGCGGAGTGCTGGATCGTGAACTTGATCCGCAACGCGCGGCTGGACGCCAAGATCGACTCGAAGCTGGGCCACGTGGTGATGGGCGCGCAGCCGCTGTCGCCCTACCAGCAGCTGGTGGAGCGCATCGACTCGCTGGCCGTGCGCTCCGAGGCGCTCTCCTCGCTCGTCGAGCGGAAACACAAGGCGCGGAACCAAGACGTAAGCGCGCACCCTACCGCCCTTGTTCCCCCGTTTGATAGCTTTTTACTATTAGCGTGTAAGGAAAAAAGTCACACAATACTCTCCATTCATTATTATCATAATCATCAGCCTATTTCCGTCCACTGCTGGCCATAGGCCTCTCCAATAGCCCGCCACTGAGCTCGATTTTCAGCTCTTAGAATCCAACCGCTGCCAGCCACTTTACGTATATCGTCAGTCCACCTAGTTGGAGGGCGTCCTACGCTACGTTTGCCAAGACACAATCTCCACTCCAGTTATAGTCCGTTTTCCTTAATAAGTGTGGCATGATTATAATTTCGGGTGCAATGAAACAAGGCCAAAGTTTTAGGTTCTTTTGGTTCTGCAAATTTTTTTTAAATGAGACAGGTTTTTTTATTATTTCACTACTCTCAATTTAATTTAAACTAGCAATTACAATAAAATACAATATTTCAATCATTTTATACTTTGTATTGTATGGTGAATTTGATTGTTTCAGATTCGCTGGGGAACTCAAGAATTCTAATAAAGTATTTATAGATGTCTCAAATGTGTCATCATTTTTGTAAATTAAAGAAAAAATTGGAATATAAAATTTTGACATTAAATTCGTTTTATTTTTTTAATAACTTATAATATATATGACTTATTTGTATATTCTGTTCTTGTATTCCATTAGTGTAAACATACTGTATTGTCACTCTGTCTCTTTTATAGTTCTATCTGTCCAGAGAGTGTACATTGAGGATATTACGATTTCGTTTGTTTTGACTGACAAACATCACAATCTGTTCCACTTTCATATTGTTTTACATAGATATGCAATAAAAATATACTTTAGTAAATATTTCAATAATGGTGATTGATAAAAAAAACCACAGTATTTATAACTTAAAATTTGTTTATTTCATTTTTAAATTACTAAACTATTCTGCAGGCTTTATTGTTACGAATCTAGATAAAATGAACACTACCAGTATTGTTGACAAGACAAAGCAGACTACGAATATGTAGAATGTGTCCTCGGAAAACACATCAGTGAATGCTGGAATCTGGCTATACAGTTCATCTACCACACGCTGGTTCCCTTTGCGAGTCATGTTTACTTCTTAGGTTTTTTCTTCTCTAATTTGGTTTGTGTGGTTGTGGTTACTTGGTCGACAGGTGCTAGTATTGATATATGCTTATTCAGCAGTTGAAGAATTTCCAAGCAAGTCAGATTACCACTTTTGAAGACAACCTTCTTTATTTTAGCTGTTTCTGAAACAGAAATAAAATTACAAAGATGATCTATAGTAAATTAACTGCAATGAATTTAATAATTGTGCCAGAAAAAGCGATATTCTAAATTCAGACTGCAACTTCATGGTTCTCCTATTATTTTTGGATTCAATTACCTCAGTGCTACTGAACCTAATCAGATTTTGTAATAAATTCATATATTGCCGTTTTTACAATTAGAAAGTTATTTGATATGAAAATTGTATACAATTAAAAAGTATTTAAATATTTAATTTCACTATCTCAAACAATATTAAGTCATTTGTCAGAAACATTAAATAAATAGGTCATCAGATAGCAGTGTGTTAAGATATAAATATAATATAAAATATATATAAAAATATCAAATAAAAAAACATTAGATAACACTACATTTCTAGACACACACATTTTGGCTGTTTCAAATTAAAAAAAAAACAAAGATTTGGTTATAGACTTTAACATATCATTTTATTATCTATTTGTTTTTGTTTTGTTGTTTGAAGACAAACCTCTCATTACCTCTGTGCCAAAAATGTGAAACACTAAGAGACTTTCAAGCTTTACTAGCACAGGTCGTCTGACACCACACTCTTGTTCATAATATTATTTACAAGGCCTTATTCACAGCTAATTTGCCATCTATATTAATGCCGAAAGGAATAGCATGTGAGTATGACAAGCTGTTTAAAGGCATGATACCTATTTTCTAGAAGCACGGTTGCCAAAAATACTCTTCTAGGAGGGAGGCTGCATATTAGAGGAGTTTGCAGTTAAGATCTAGGATACTATAATGAACCAAAGCAGAAATGTAGACAGCTTATTAAACACTTTACAACAAGGAAGGACCTTGTATTATTTGTATTTTCTTTAAATTAGTTTTGTTTAGTTACATACTACAATACATTAAGTTAATGGATATAGACAATATAATATTATGATGTAAAAATATTTTAAAAACATATAGCTCTATGAAATACTGGTATGTTTCAAGTAAATCTGCAATTTCTTAATATTGTAACAACACTTAGTGATAAATTGTACTTGATATACTTACCAGCAACTACAGGGACTAAAGTGATGTCAATGGTAGGCTCACTGCGGTCACACACCACTTCAGTTTTTAGTGCACAGTTTGGGTTGGTTAAGCTAATTCTTGGTGCACTAATATAATGCAGGAAATTTCTGTAACGTTTTTTAATTATTAAAATAATGTACAGTAGGACATATGCATTTAACAAAATTCAAATTTGTTTCAACTTAGAATAATTTTGTGTTGTTTTGATCTGTTGAGTTAAAAGAGATGCAAAGATATTCTAATTAGGTTATCAATAATGGTTTCACAGAATTTCCTTTAAGAACACTGTAGGTTATTTCTAAGTCTAAGGTTAGATTTTTTGTTAATAATAAATCGTCTAGTTCATATCTGGTAAGATTCAAACCTAATGCAATCGCATACAATTTGTATTTTAATAAGCAATAGAACATATATTATACTCATTAAGCTTTTGTGTCCTATGTATTCCAGTGATTGCTAGGATTCAAATAAACATGACAACAATTTAATATTTCTATTAAACAAAAAATATATTGCTAATAATACTACTAATGCCATCAAGTGCTCTTTACATAGAGCTTATAGTCAAAGCCAAATTAGGATATGAATTTAAAAATAGTACTTATTAGGCGCATAAAGACCGAAAGTTTTGATAGATTATGCGTTAAAAACAAATGAAAGAGCATACCCTACCGTGTATGGGTAACGTTATTGCTGAATGGATCAAATTTTACGGTTATTCTCTTCACAGCTTTTAAATTTACAGCTTTCAGTTGCTTTCCTATTGCTGAAACCACACCCCTCGATCTTCGAACAGTACCACTGTAAGGGATAGACATAATTCTGATACCTCTACGATTTCAATGATTAAGAAAATTGGTTTTGGTTAACACAAAGTATTGCCAGTTTCAAATCCAGTTTTCCATGTGATTGTTTTTATCTCTAAGATATTTGACCTAAGGAGCAATTACATTATTTAAAAAATAAAAAACATAACTAAACAACTTACGCATAGCAATTTTATACTTTTATGGGTTAATGTTTGTTTACACAGAAGTAACATTGCGTTAAGACTGTTATTTACAGTGAGTAAAATGTGTATTGTTTACAGACATTCTTATAATTATTAATCTTAATTAAATTGTAAGTTGTTAAAGGCGGCGTTTAGCGATTAAAGTTTTCTAGGAAATTTAATTTTAATAACTTTTTTATAGGTTGGGATGTTAAACTTGATGAAATCTTAACAAATGGAAAATGAGAAAAATTATACAATGACTAATAATGACGTTAATTTTCATGGCTGGTATCAAATGTTATCCTCAACACATTAAACATTAAAAAAAAAAAGAAAATAATGTAATGAAATTATTAAGCAATGGCTCATCGTGTATGCGCAGTACCACTGTATATTTTAAAAAAATATTGACAATTGATAATCAGCTGTCATACCTACACATTCTACAATTGTATACCTTTCGTTACGTTGGTTATTGTTGTTGTATAATTAATTTAGTTACTTTTCGTTACAATTTATCTCAGATTATAGTTTCGAGTATTTTGTTACTTCTGAAATATTTTTCTTCTTAGAAAAGCAACTGACAAGCAGTATTAATATTTTAATACATGAAAAGTTATTTTAACGACAATCATGCATTGTATAAGATCGTTTCTGGCTTGCGCCCGGCATTTACCAAAAAACCATTCTGTCTTACGATGCCCTACAGTAAACGTCATGAACAAATTCGTAAACCAAATTAAGTTGTATAGTACATCAGAAGATGAAACAGGTAATAGTCCATCTTGATGTATGGGTTTTTTCATGTAACCTGAAATATATTATTATATTAAAAAAATACCTTATTGCAAAGAGTCTCCATCTATAATTTGCATAAAAGCTTTGTACTTCCAATAAGCAGTTATTAATGAATCATTAGTAACTGCTAACTGGAATATGTTGACTTTTCTTTGTCACAGTTCGTGTATATGGTTTTCGCGACACAGGCAATTTTACAAAACTTAAAACTTAAGTATTTGGTACATTGCTAATTTGCCCAATCTGACTTATATTCTTACCCTAAGAAAGCATAGCAATCAGGGTAAATTATAGCATAATTAAGACACACACTATTAATGTTCATTTTTCGTTGATATAAAAGGATTTTGTGTTTTAGAAAACATAGTAATGGAGCTAAGCAAGGGTGATCCTGAAATAGAGCAAAAGTTGAGGATATTAATGCTAGAAGTGGAAGTGATGCGTCAGGACGGCAGAGTGGCACCAAGTTCTCTGAATAAAAGTCACTTTGAACAACTACTAGAATTGAAAAGCAGAAATCAAAGAATCAACTACCTCACATTTCTGTGGAAAATTGAGAAATCAAAAGAAAACAAAAAAGTTATTATCTCCATTTTATTTTCTTCCTATTAACATGTTATCAACTTATTACATTTCAAAATATTATTTGCAATTGGCCTAATGAGACAGCATGTAATGTAAAATTATTTTTAATTTATGCATATATAAACTATTACTGTAGAAGAGTGTATGATAATGTTTTGGATAGAGGTGCTATCGATATTGATTAATAATGTTACTTTTTTTAATTAGATAAAGAAAGAAGCTAGAAAACATGAAATGGAAACCACTGAACTGGTAGAGTATAGGGAGTATCCTGATGATTTACTCTATGGGTTGAAACATCAATCATTATTTTTACGTATTCGCGAACAGTCTATAAATAATTTTGACAATTTCAGGTAAGTTCAACACTTCCATTGCAGATCCTTTTTTTACTACGATTTGTTTATTCTCAAAAGCTCATGTAAGAAAGTTAATTGTGTGCAAATATGTAAATGTTAGAAATCAAGTTAGAATTAGATGGGTCTGCCTACAACCCATTTAATCCTGAAAAAATGTATGCAACATGTTTAATAATAAAAAACAGTAGTGCTTTCAAAATCTACCAGAAAAAGTAATGGGGATTTTCCATTACAATTTCATTGACAGATTTTGCCATATATTAACACATGTTGACTGCACCATTGAGCAAGAGGTACTTACTGGGTTTGATCTCCTAGTCAGGCAAAGCATTATTGATTTTTTCTCACATGAAATTCCTAGTAGCAGCAGAGGTTCTGAATTTATCCTCTGTGTATGTCAATAGGCTCACTATATTTAGTGTAAGCCCATGTAATCATGGGACATATATCCCTTTAGGGATTACAGGTGTGATGTTACATTATAACATAACTGATTTAAAGGGAGAATTCTATACTCCTCTGCTTACTCCTTCAGGGAAATATAGTTGTGATGTTATGTTAACTTATGATCTTCTCATTGGAGTTGTGACATATGATCTACACATATCATCTTAGACACTTTAGTCAAATAAAATATCTCTCTATGTCACAGTTCAAAATTGAATGTCTTTATATTTGAATATTATTTTATATATTACATTGTAGAAGTATCAGGGCAATGAGATATGGTCAACCTTTTGTTATTGACTGTTCATATGAAGACCATATGGTGCGAAGAGAAATAGTAAATGCTGCTGTCCAAGTTACATTACTCTTTGGAGACAATAGGCTGCATTTAGATCCCTTTGATTTACATATGTGTAATGTAAATATGGATGGACCATTTATGAGACAACTTAATAAGAATATACCTTTAGTGGACGAACCATGGTGTCCGTTAAACATCCACAGGGAAAGTTATTTAGATTTGTTTCCTAAAGAGAAGTTAGTATATCTCACACCACACTGCCGTGAAGAAATAACCACTTTTGACTGTGATGCTATATATATAATTGGATGCTTAGTTGACAAGGTATGATTTTAGCACTTTTATTTCTAGCAATAAATGCATTGTTAAAATTAATTTTTGATTTTTTTTTTACTGATGTGTTATAATAGTACTATGATAATTAAAAACTGCATACAACTGTTTCAGATAAACAATGAACCTGCATCGTTGGCTAAAGCAAAACGGGAAGGTATCAAAATGGCTAAATTACCACTTGACAGATATCTAGAATGGGGACCAGGCTCAAAGAAAAGCTTAAATGTTAACCATATGGTCCCTATCATGTTGGACTTAAAGTTGACTGGGGATTGGGAATATGCACTACGTCATGTTCCAAGAAGAAAGCTTATGAGTACGAAAATAGAAGCAATGCAAAAAAGGATACAGAAAAACCCACATTTAAAAGATGAAATAAATAAGAATTTTAGGATGTATCGTAACATTTTACCAAACTTTATGAAGGATAAACATTATAAATCAAGACAACCAAGGTCTTTGTATGATGATGATAATATATAAAAGACAATAATCTATTCATAGTTTTATTTTGTTTGTCAATTCTTAGTTGAAAACAAGTAAACATTAATCTTATGACGATAATTCATTGTGAGAAAAGTGGATTGAATGCAGTAATAGAACTTTAGAATATTTTTTGTACATCACCTGAAATATATATGAATATCCAAACTGCTATGTATAAATTACATATTCTATTATTCCGAAATTTTTTATGTACTTTAAAGAAAAAAGAATTTTCATCTATTATCAGCTATAAATCATAAATCTATTAGTATATCCTTTTTGATAAAATACCTAGAATCGAGTTACACTATTGCACAAAAAGTCCTCTCATGTACAATATCTTAAAGAAATAATTATAATCAACAATTATAAAAACATTATATTCAAATAACTAAAGCCTTAAGCCTATCAATTACATTTGTGGTGCTCGACAATGAATTCAATTATAAAATAAAACATAATGGTATACCAAAAGTACACATAGGCCAGAGAAACGGTTATTAAATCATAATTTCAACAGATTAACGATGCAGTTTAATGCATTTCATTGAACTGCATAAAAGAAAAACTTGCAATAAAATTAAAATGTTTAAAAATGCTTCTTAGGTCAACTGACGCATGTCCACGTCATTTGTTGGATTTTCAGAGCGTTGTTTGATGGTTGCCAGGATTTCTTGTAGATTTGATGGAAGGGCAATGTCTGCCAGCGGGACTATCGGCGGCCGAGGCGGCGTCATGGGTCTTGATGGAGAGTATGCTTCATCCTATGGAAACCACTTGATTATTACACATACAATGTCCATAATATAGTAAAATAATATAATTATACTTGAATAACATATAATTGAAGGTTAGCAATATATTATCTATAAAAAGTTAAACTGACAAAGTGTCATACTATCTTCGAATTTAATAAATAGTAATTGGCCTAAAAAGAAAAAGGGAAACTACGAAATAGGGATATTATTCAATCAGTTACTGTTATAGAATATTATATCACATCGCACACAGCCCATCTGATCCCAAAGGAGGCAAAACCCATTTTACCGTGACTAGGTGGAAATCTTGTAAATCCAAAATATTTTGAGATATTACATTGGTTGCAACCAGAACTATATGAAAGGTCTTAGGACACTTTATCAGATTACAATCTAATCCCTTATTAGGCAGCAGCCATGGTTATGGTCATATGTTTATTTGTCCCAATTTTATAATCCTAGTGAGATATTTCAGAACCCAAATACATGTATATTTATGCTTTTATTATTTCTAATCGAATGATAAAAACAATACCTCTCCAATAGACGAGTCTGCTTGAGCCATTTTAAGTATTTGCTGTTTCTGTTCTTCTATTTGTCTGTTGAGTTCTTCCATCTTGGTCCTGAGCATGTTTGTGGGGCCCGGTATGATTGCGGGGCCGGGAATACTGCCGCTGCTGCTTGAAGAACCAGGGCTGTAGGCTTCGTCGTCATCCGCAGATACTAAAAACGATTGTCATGAAAAATTATTTCATGAAATTTGGCATACAGAATATTATTACTTATTGAAAGGTATTTAAGACTTCTTTCCTGGTTCTGTCAGTTTATTCCATTATTTATTTTACATTAAAAAAAATTAAGGGGCTAATTTAAAATTACATATTTTCAGTTTGCTTGGGAATGTTACGAACATGAGTCATGGGAATCCGATTTATGTTATACAGGCTATGCCATCCACAACATGAAAACAAATCTTTTGTAATATAAATACTTATGAGATTATAGTCAGTTATTTGTTCACACCAAGTTTAGAAGCCAGCTTGTCCTTGCCCGAAGTAGGCGGGTAGGTGGCGGGCAGCGGCAGCGTGCGGCGGCGCGGGGAGGCGGGCGGCGTGTACGAGCTCTTGCCGAGCCCCGCGAGCGGCGGCGTGTACGACCGCTTCCGAGTTTCGCGACCCACCTGCTGTCACAACAGTTAAAATTAGATATTCGCTTGACCTTGATTAAATATTATTAAGAACGATTGGCAGTGAAGAACACGTTTACTATTTGTATATGTTGAGTTTTACTGTTACGTGATATATGAAACTCTGAAAATATACATAGATATATAAAATTTTCTACCAATATAAGTTTATAAAGTAAAAAATAAACTGTGATAAAGTGACCTCAGTTTTAACCCTTTGAGAGCCACTGAGCTTATTAGACTAAAAATAAGTTTGTTAGAGAAGCATCTTAGTAAGACGTATGTGTATATCTTCAACAGTTTGGAAAGAACCGTTGTATATCAATAAAAAACGTCTACGGGTGCCAAATAGAGGACTGCAAAGGGCAAAAAAATATGATTAAAAATATATAAGCTCATTGCAAGTTTGTTTATGACGCTGATTTAGCCTCTCGTGTCGTGGCTGTCTAATAAAGCACATTTACGCATGCGTAAAAACTAATCAATTTTAAGATATGTAAGGACGTGGTTTAAATTATAAAAGCTCTATCACTAAATATGAAATACGTGATGAAGCGTGAAGTAGTTTAACTACAGAATTAAATATGTGTTGGCTTTGATGTTAAAATACTAGAAAGTTACTTTTAAATATTACATTTATTGACTGATACGTGGGTAGGCCATTAAAAAACACAGCAAATAGAAAGGGCATCGTTTCTCAAACTTTTTAATAACGAAAGCGAGCTTCTAATTGAATAAAACATAATGATGAAGTATTTAAAAAATATGTAAGCTGTTTAAAATTAACGTAAAGGTTTTTTATGTCATCTATTCACCTTTTAACATACTATTTTAATGAAATCTTCAGGTTGAGAAACGATGCAATATATTGGTGTCCAATTTAGACCTATTATTCGGATAAATGTAATTATAACCGAGGAGTGGTAATAATTTGAGGAGCATAAAACATAGATTACAAGCGCTATAAAGTATAAAATATTATAGAGTAAAATTATATCAATCGAGGAAACCCAATCAAAATGATTTATGATCATGAAGTACTGGCAAAACTATGTTCAATTTTGTGACATAATTATATAGAATAAAATTCTTGTACAGGGAACATATAATTCTAAAATATTTTTTTCAAGGATAAGGACCGTAAGGATAGGTATAATAAAATATATAAATGTCCTTTTTTATACATAACATGCTTTATGTAACTGATCTATCTCATTTATGCACACATATAATTATGTGGGTAAATTCAAATATAATGTGATGGGTTTGAATATTTTGCCAACATACTTTAAATACTTGTATTCTACTATGCAGACAAAAAGGATTGACAACCATATAGGGGTTAAAGGGTAAAAAAATGTTTGAAATAAAATACATGCAAAATTTTACATAGTTTCAATAAATACAATCATTTTTTTATTCACACTAACTTAAAGAACGTGCTAACGAATAAAAATCAAAAGATGTTTCTCTAGTACATTTTATTTGTATAACGTTCGCCTAAATGACGCCATAGCGTGGCGTTAACTGACCTTTGCTGGAATTATATCTTTAGGTATGGGTGCCCTGCGTTTTTTTCTCTGTCTTATGATAATAGCGACGAGCAGATGTGTCTTGACGTCGCCGAGCCCCGGCCCGTCGAACGGCTGCAGCACGGCCGGCAGCGACGTGTTCGCGGGCAGCGGTACTATGTAGAAGTCTTTCACTGTTGCAGTGTTCGTTACTTTTACTACGCCCAATCTGAAATTTAGTTATTAATATTGCAAGACTTATTATAAACAATTCATTTCAAATATGAAAAGCCAAGTATTCTAAAAATAAATTTGTTGGAACATCTCCACACACAGCTATGTGATCTCAAAGTAAGCTCGAAGAGAGCAGATACTTGTGCTCATCACACAAATATTTTTCCTGGGTGGGAATTGAACCTACGACGCTCTGCTCAACAATCAGCTTCAATAACCACTGGACCAACGGACCAGTCAAACGTACTTTC
>DWED01000569.1:0-10887 GCA_018245795.1 Protelbella ruficauda | reverse complement strand
TAGGACATTCAATACACAGCTCAAATGTACATCAATTGGTCTATTCGTATTTAGATGCAGTCCCATCATGAAGGCTCTTGATACATCCATGATCAGGCCACTGACCTCATGTAATATTCATGGACACGATTGTACAGGCCCCCGATATATTTACTGCTCGTGTCAACTGCGACATCCGAGTAATAATAATGACTGATGTTTAAAAAAATCATTTCAGTTAATATATACATATAATAATGTAATATATATGTATTACCAGTGTTAATTGCATAGGAATTAATTATTGAAATTGTTATCATCATCATCATCAGCCTATCTCAGTCCACTGGTGGACATAGGCCTCCCCCAATGAGCGCCAGCACGCCCTGTCCTCGGCTTGTCACATCCAGCATCTGCCTGCAGCCTTTCGCAATTCTTATAACACTTGCATATTAAAGTGCTCTGAATTTTACCCAATACATGTGTAACATACGCAAGCTTTTGATTTACAGAAAAAATAAATTTAAATATTCGTAAATGAGTATATCATTAGAAACTGAAATTACTAATTGTGGATTATACCTTTACTGTATTGCATAATTATGTTTACTGTTCAACTGACTTGTTGGTTGATATGCCAAGTGGTCAATCAAGTCCTGAGTTCAATTCCTGGGTCGGGTACTATTGGATTTTTCTAACTTAGATTTTATAGTAGTAACTCGAAATCCGATCTGTGCCAGTGCATGCCAATAGGCTAACGACCTATTCCATCGTGTGACGTATAGGTTACTAGAGAAACGTGGAAGTTTACTACTCTCCTCCGCCCACCCCTTCGGGGATTACATGCGTGATGTTACGTTACGTTTTATATTTACTATTGACTATATTCATCTACATATGTACGTTATATACAGCTATTGAAGGAGCAATATGCTGTAATTTGTCCGAAACGCCATGGTCTAATGAAATACTTATAAAAATGTACTAGTACCATTTTCTCTTTGTAGGCGAATGTCTTGAAAATTATATTACCATCTTGCTCCAAAAAGGAAAGAAAAGAAAAGCTAATATATTTACTGGATTAGCCGTTCGCCAATATTGCGAACGTCTTTAACGTTTCTCCCCAAAACGAGGAACCTTGGGGTACAGCCAAATGAGAGTTTTATACGACGTGGTGTTTTTGTATGAACCGAGTTAGTGTAATTTCCAAATGCAATATTAGGGGTTATACGCAATTATAATCGATTATAACGATTAATATAATCGATTATTTTCTATTCACTTAATGTCTGTCTATGTTTTTAATATGACATTATAGAGATTTAGGCAATGATTTCAGAAATGGTCTATCTGAAACCACATTTACAATTATATCTAAAAGTTTCAGGTAAGCTTTGATTTCACATTTGGACTATATATATTTCACGCATATGTAAATAGTGCAATTCACATTGTGCTTCAAGTAGATTTTTATGAATGAACGATTGTAATCTGAATTTTATGAATGAATGATCGTATGGTGCTATGATTTGAGTTCAGCTCTATGCGAACACAATAATGTTCTGAACGCTTTGAGGTAAAATTCATATTACAACAACGCGTTAGCTCAGAACATCTCAGTGTTTTCAGAAACAGACAGCATTCGTACATATGTACGTATATATGTTATGAATAAAAAATACCTAAGAATATTCTCTATGTCTACGCCTGCTACATCTAATATTCCCATTCTGGTATAAGCCATAACGGGCCGGTTACGTTAATTTACGAAACCCAATTAGTCCCTGTCCATCTGTCCGCCTGTCTGGTCATCTTGTTGCCTCTAGGTCCGTAGAGTAACTCAATAATTGTTACACTTGCCAATGTATATACTTACTATAATGTTCAAACCTTTTATATCAAGAATAGAATAATTATTCAAATCCTATACTGCTCCTGATTCTTATTCATTATTTTTCAAAAGTACAAAAACTAGCCACAACGCTCTTCAGTGGAGAATGCCCCGAAATGAAAATCGCGGCATCAGAATTGAAACTTCAAATAAAGTTGATATTGTGGCCTGTGTTCCAAAACGCAGTAAAATTTATTGCATTCTACCTATCTTCAATTATTAGAGACTCTAAGGTGGTCTCCATATTAGTATATTACCAAACAACATATCAGACTATAATGACAATAGGCTTGATAATAGAAAGCAGGATTGAATAGTTAATATAGAACGGCTTAGGATATCATGTCTACGTGTGCCTTTCTTAAGTAATTGAGATGAAAAACTTGCAGTCCATTCCAAAGAGAGAAGAAAAGAAGAGAAAAGAGTAAACTATCGAATCAATAATAGCTGTTGTCAACGTACGTGAGTTAAGCCGGTACACACTCGTAGTTAATCAATAACTACTGAAGGAGTCGTTTGAAAAAGTACCATCTGATGAATGCTGGTACGTAACAAAATCGAAATATCTCATTATGCTTTCGGATAAAAATCGATATAGACTAATTATATCAACCAATATATGAAAATATATATAAAAAAACATGTCGAATGTAATGTTCTTTAGTCATTGCAGTTAAAATGACAAGAACCTTTTTTTTTTTAAAAAAAGTAACCATCGTAACATCGTAAGTAACTTAAGTTATATACTCGTATAGACATTAAGCCTTTTCGAGCAATCAGTCAGTCGCTGGCTGTCGAGTATGAACTGTAGGCGACCATTGCTAGCGGTCTATTGTTGGTGACGAATTGCCAGTAATCAATTTTCCTAAGCTAAAACGTGACGTGGCGCGCGTTACATTATATAGATTACTAGGTGACGGGTGGAATTATAGAAATTACCAGATATTCTTAATCAGTGTTTCCTCTAGAAACTTTGGGTAGGTACAGGTCTTACTCAAATACTAGAGCTCACGTAACAGAAACTCCCGCACAAATAGGTTTCAACTAATTATCACAGAGTTCGCAGTTGTACAACTATGAGGTAGACGTGTATGTTAAGATTACATTAATGTTCGTATTAGGCGATAGCGAACAGTTATCCAATTAAGCTATTACGAACCACTGCATTGCATGAAACTCAGCAAGAGCTTAGTTGAATTTATGTCCTGTTAAAGTATTGTCTGTGAATTTCCGCAGTAGTAAGAGCGTAGATCTTCTAAAGTATAGGGTGATATATTAAACTATCGTTTGGTACTGTGTGGCTTTTGTAATCATTTGATATTTCTGTAAAAATGTAAGTGACCTAAAGTAAATATTTTGCTCAATTACATTTGATTTAACACAATTATTATACCATTCTTTCTCCTTTTTTAAAAAAGGCACCCACCAGAGCAGAAAGCAATGAAGCCCAGATTTTTCGCAGTGGCTGAAAAATTCCATATCTGCCAATAAGAGGTAAAATAATTATAGACTTTAGGTAAAATTTCACACAAATTGAACCCTGTGTTCCTTTTTATTATAGCTGTAACAAATCGCCTTGTTATCTACATATCAAGTAAAAGTCAAATCTGTCTACTATGCAAATAATAGAATTGCACTTCTAGTATTGAAACGTAGCAATAACTTTTCAATATCAAGACACAGTAATCGCGTGTAAAATGAAACAGGATTGAAAAATGCTGGGGCAACTTTACAACTGGAGCATGAACATTCCAAATATTATGAGGACGAACAAAATGCTTAGTCAGTAGTCCAGAGACTGGAACGCAAAGATCCAATATGAGATACTGGGACACTGGGAACAACATATTTCCACCGAATCAAGATAAAGGTCCAATATTCGCTGGCCGGGAGATAGCTGTCATATTTTCGGAGCTACCCAGATAGAATTCTTATTTAATAAACTTGTTTACTGACCTGTAACATTGTCCTATACCGAATAAGTATATTATTTATACACATAAAATATTATTTGCTATCTCAAGAATCTCTATTACAGATTATGAAAAAAATAACTTCAGATAATATTGACTGACTGTGGATTGTTTCTGTAATTGTAATGTAACCTACTTGCTTGTGGTTTTCCTAAAACGCCATAGGAAGAGGATATAGCATTATTTAAAAACAATATTAAAACTATTTATCACCAAATTAACTAATTGTTTATCTAGAAACGCTGCGTTTATTAACTGCGTTGAAAAGCTGAGCTGTCATGAACTGGCTGGAATTACTGGAGTATTTTCCTGCTTCGGGGGATTTATTATGAAATAAACTCCTAACAATTAATAATCTTATCGTATTCATTCCTTGAAAATTATTTTTTTTCTCAAACCAAACAACAACATCTGACATAGATACCGGTACTGACAAACATTACATTTCTTCGTGAATCGCTAACAGAATATTTTTTTCTTTGTGGTAATAATGTATGTACATACATACATCTATACGATACATACATGGATCTATATTCTATACTATACCATTCATTTACTCCTATACTATAGATGTATTGTGTATATAAAAGAGTAAGAATGAGGAATAACTAACGCGACCTGGTAGTTATTTGGTCCCCATCCGACTGAGATTGATAGCTGCGATTCATGTTTGTCCAAAAACCACAGCAATGTTGTGTGTGACAGTTTCCCATTACTCTTTCATCTTGATTTCAAATTGCTGGCACCTACCACTCTAGTTTCTCTGAGCGTTATATAAATGAGTGTTTGCTTTGCTTATTTCAGATATAATTGCTTGGGAAACATTCTTTATGACGTCTAATGATGCAAGTTAAAAGTGGTGCTCTTATTGAGTTCGTACATGATTTTCTAGTACACTGTTGTGCGATATACTCGGATTTTGAAAGTATTACACTTGACGTAGCCATTACACTACGTGAACAGTCATATTAAACGAATTTGTTTTTCAAATTTGCCATACATTCTATTCTGATGTGAAAAGCTACTCTGATCGACTACCTACGCCACCATCAAGAAATGGATCGGCGATTATGTTTCCATCAGATAATCCTTTACAGGATTGCTACTGATTTATCATTTATAACGCAGTAGGGATAAAATACGTAATAATATTTTTTTTTCCTCCCCCTCCATTAACGTCCAAACACGTAATTCACGAGCTGCAAAAGTTACAATATGTAATAATCAAACTCTGTATTAATTGTCGAACTACGCAACTAAGTATTAACACAAAAAGTTTCCGCCTCGCAGGAACTTCGTTCATTAATTTGTTTGATTGATATGTAACGAACTGTTAGGCCAGTAATTATATAGATGTTAGCCTTATGGCGAATGTACTTGAAAATATTAAACATAAACGTAACATCACGCCTGTAATCCCCGAAGAGGTAGGCCGAGGAGTGTAGTACACTCCCAAGTTTCACCTGTTAAAAAAAATATTAAAAATATGTATACTTTAAATTTATTCAATCGACACATCGTTTCATCGTTTGATTTTTGGTATAAAAATTAAACAGATTTAAATTACAGGAGGTTTACATTCAAATTTGATATTCACCTCAATTAATATGGAATACTCTATCGGTTCAAAATATTTCATACGCAACGTGATTTATTATAACAACTCTTGTTACAGAGTGAGTCTAGCACCGGCCAATTTTATCTATAGATTGTTTGAATAAATCGAGGGTGATTTTTCATGTTGAAATATTAGCGGTTTCAGTAGCTGTATCTCCCGAGTGGGGTCCGAGCCTTTTAATAAACACATTTTTTTTCTCCAAGTGGTAGGAACGAGAAATATTTTTCGTTAAAAATGTACTTTGCGACTCATAAATCTCGCAGGTTTCTTTTAGAAAAAAAAAAACCATATTGTGCAATTTGTTCGATATGACTATGCAGTAAATACATGTTTGTAACAAATTACACGATCCCTGGTTATACCTCCCATTCTTATTTAATTATGTTTTATTGTAACACCTACGAGATTTTTTTTAATTTAATGATTAGTGACATTCTCTACCTTATATACATAAACCTACAACAGATATAAACTTCGGTAAAATTTATACTCATTATTATTTCTGTATAAACTACATAGTCGTGCGATGGAGGCTATCTATACTCTTAGTTTCATTATATGAAATTTATGATATACGAGCTTCGAAATAACAGACACTTTATATTTCCAACGTTCCGATATTTCTACCTATTTTCCATAAACATCAATATTCAAATACGTGGCCTCTAAAAACTCATACGGTCCAGCTTTTTATGACGGGGATATTTTTCATCGCCTGAATATTAAAGTGGAAATCCCGCGCGGATCGTAGCGCCAATTGAGCCATATTTTCACAGGCCGACCTTTGAATATTCTATTGAGGTTGAAAGGTTCCGACCGAAATTGTTTGAGCAATAGCAGCGTAAACTTGGAACATGAGATTGCGTGTGAGTGAAAGAAATAGTCGCGCCGTACAATTACACCAATCTGGTCTGAGCAACCCGATATCCAAAGTACATATTTAGTTCACTCGTACTGAAATATCGCAGACAAGTATGAGCGCAAACATCGCTACGCCGTACCACTGTACCAATACGCAAACTACTTAGTTCACATTAAAACTTATTAAGTATGAACACTGTACATACAGAAATTAACTAGAGCCCTTTCAATGAACAAACCGCATGTTCCGAATCCGAATGTTGTTATATTTCGAGTGGTTCGAATAATTGCGCTATAACCTAAACTTTATATACGAATATTCTTCTCGAATAATATGTCCAACTTTTAAATCGTATTATTTAGTCGTTGGATTTTACGCTTCCTTTTTATATATATATTTGAAATTATAATGTTTCGGTTGGAATTTGTCATGTGTTTTATGACGTACCAGTATGATATCGCTATAGTGAATGCACGTCAATAATTACTGATTAAAACTTCGACCCCTTTCTTTTAAATTATCGCTAGATATTTATTTCGTTTTCTTACTCTTACTAAACTTTAATAATGATCACTTTGTCTCATTAAGAGACACACAAAAGTTAGTTAATGACACTTAAAAGTGCAGTTAGTGATTTAATAATTCAAAAGAAAAAGAAATCACCCGTAGGGTTAATGCAAAATGAATTATTATTAACGAAACGGTATATTTTTTTGTTTATTTAATCAAATAGTCTTTTAAAGTTATTATGAACGAAAAATGTATCAGAAAGAAGAGACACTTTAAAAATGAGGTCACGTTTCAAAACATTATTACTCTGTGACACAATTATTCAATTATGTGTATGTATGTACACTTTTGTCACTTTCAACAACCCAGGGTGACATTCTTATTCAAAATAGACATAAGGTGTAATTTTTCGAATAAACAGCCGTTGGATAGGACAGGCCCGTTAGTCCAGTGAGTAGCAATGCTCCATGTTGAACCAGGAGTCGTAGGTTTGGGTCCCACCCAGAACAAATATTTCTTTAATGAGCACAAGTATTAGTTTAGCGTCTGGATGTAAAAACTATATATGTAAGTATATATTTATGGCTGCCTCGTTGGTCGAGTGGTTGCAAGCGCGACTACCGATCGGGAAGTCCTGGGTTCAAATCCCGGGTCGGGTACTATTGGATTTTTCTTATTTAGAATTCTAGTAGTGACTCGGAGTCTGGATCTGTGCCCGGTACATGGCGATAGGCTCACCACCTATTCCATAGAACGTAAACGTAACAGGTGAAACGTGGGAGTGTACCACACTTCTCTGCCTACCCTTTCGGGGATTATAGGCGTGATATTACGTTTATATATTTATATGTATATAGACTTAAGCCTCTAGGCTACCTTCATTGTATTGACACATTATTTATACCTATACATACCTAAATTAACTACTTAGGTAAATGTTCGCGCTCCGGCTTACACAACTGTCGATTGCGAGCAGGCGAGCGACGCAAAACGTATGGGACAGAGAATTCGCCGGCGGTGTTTCTTCGCCGTCAACAATTCGACTGAGCATCATTCAAACAAGGGCATTCGTTGTCGTAACTTATTTATAATAATCACCATTGAATGTTTAGCCATGGATTTGATTTATTTGTAAGTATACAAGTATTAATAGTCGCCACTACACATATGTTCGGCAGGCACCAAACCTGGAGCCATGTTCTTGGCTTTCCATATTTGTTTCTCAGGTATTATACGTGACTAATGAAACAAAAGCTTTAAAATAGCTTTAAGCTATCAACGAACAACAAAGGATCGGTCCTGGCAGAACAGAGATATGTTAAGTGCCTTTTAACAGGGATGAAGTTACTTTGTAACTTTATAATCTCTTTGTTAAAATAGTTTCATGACGAGCGAAGTTATTTTAGGTACCGTGGACATATCATATAACACCACATATTTACCTTAAGTAATACTATGATAATTTATATCACACATTATTTCATGATATATTGTGATCTAGTCATGTACCATGTTACATATTTAAACAATAATAGTGTAGTGTAGAAGTTACCTGTTACATCCGACATAGACAAATGTTTATTCTCGAGCTGTACGCGTACGAAACGCAATTTTTCGCTCTCTGATCCTGCCGTATACACCAACATTGTACTACACTACTCTGTGCATCTACTGTAGTATCTATATTCTGTCCAAGCAGCAGTGTAATGTTACGAAAAAATCCTTCACTTCATTTTTATACAATATTAAGACAAATATATGTAACGCTCTGAAACATCATGGACATTTGACCTGAGAAAATAAAATGTCAGAGAGCTTAAGTGCTAAGGCATAGGTGTACAATCTAGCGCCGCCTACAATAAAACACGAGGGTTTTAACGACACGACGTAAGAGAAAAAGAACATTAAGCCACAATTTATCACACTTTCTGCGCCATTAAACAGGAAGCCTGCAAAAACCGTGCGTGATAAGCTCCATGAGAACTGAATTGTCTGCAAATGTAAAAATCATTGCCGTCATCATAGTATCCGAGATAAAATACGATGGGGCTCTCAAGATCCTTTGTCACAGATGCGAATTTCTCCCTAAACCTGCAGAAACAAGGAGCATTATAAGGAATTGATTTTTGTAAACGACGATTTTATTCAAAATGCCGAGATAAAACGACGTGGATGGGAGCCTTTGAAATATTTGTTTTGATAAATTGAGGAAAACACAAAAAGGAATGTTCCGGTTTCTACAGAGAATTATTAAATTGGAAAAATAATTTATTATTAGTTGAACGCTTGAATAGACAAATTTGTTTCTGAGCTGAGGATCTTGAAAGTAAATTATGACCCATTGAAATAAAGTCCGCTTTTTTCAGGAATTTTATTATATTTACTTTAAATAGACCTTCATACCTAATGTGAGATTATAGCTCCCACTCAATTTGAGATCGAAAACCATAAATCTTCTTACTTTATAAATAGCTATTGAATTGATGAGCTTATATCAAACTAGGTTACCAACCGCTTTTAAGAGACCTTCAAATGTTAAACCATTTCATAAAATGTTTACTGTAACCAATTTTTTATTTCAACTTGTTCATGGATGCAAAATGCTTTAAGACTAGTTGTGTTACATGTTTCAAAATGTGTATATGATCAATATAGTTGAGTATTTTATTTACGTAGGTATATGCATAAATTTAAAAATTTTAATAGCTGAACAAACTGATGATCACGTCGCTCCGACGGACTTTCTAGTTATATATTATATTTACAAAAAAAACATTAACATTTCGTAGTTAATGAGATTTTAATTGTAAGAAATAACCTTTGTTAATGGACATGCATAGATATTAGGTCCATTCACGCCTTTGTTTCGTTCAAAGGCTAATGGGGTCCCGTGTTGGGCGGTTATTCAAGTGTCAAGAAGATGAATGTCAAGTTATTTATGGGGTTGCCGTGAAAAAATGGAATTTCAGATACCTGCGCATGACGCTAACAGAGAACTTTTCCGAATATATACGGTCTGTTGAGTAATGTTGCTTTTTGTATTGTTTTTGGGTAATATTTTGCGAATAAAGTACGTTGAAGGCGTTATTAACGTTCAAAAATAATTTCATTTTTGTAACTATTGCAATCTACTTTATTTGCATTTAATAGTTTAAAAATAATGGGCCTGCATATTCTATCTACGTCATTATATGTTCGTGGCATTACATCATTGGAAAATTGAATGCATGTGTGACTTACATATTATGTATTTGCACGTTTAATAATATTATATTCATATTTGTTACTAAGTCAGCAGTCATCTCAGCATTTGAAGAAGGGGCAATGGAAATATTGTTAACGGCGAATATTATGAATCAAAATTAGATTAATTTAGTCACTTGACACATTGTATTTCTAACCTTACATACTAAAATAACGCTAATATAACCACACCACAATACAGAAAATACTTCTTAATCACATCAAAGAAAGGCATAAAGTAGTACGGATGATCTCAAAAAACATAAAATTAACTTGCAATAGCGAATCTTAACAATAGGTCCGTATTTTCCGGCATGCAAAAGCCTGTCTTAGATAAACAGAGGCACGCTGTTCTTGTGACTTCGCGATGGAGCGATCGCGTCGCAGCGACCGCTCATGCAATATTCATGCGATGAGAATGCGGCAATTTCAACAATATATTCCTTGTTCCGCAACCGAGCAGATGTATTTCATCCTGCCCCTTCAAACATACCGCGAGAAATTGTCCGTCCAATCTGGGCCAGTGATGACTGAACACACTTGCATATTAATGTTCAAGCGGCTCCACGATCAGCGAACTCAGAGCCCCAGTAAATTGTAGAGAATTTGAAAGATAAATTCGGTAACCAAACTAAGTTTATAATGAAGTATAATGTGGAAGAATGGCACTACCGTTCTTTAAAGAATTGCGTAGTGTAGTTAAGTATAACGTTTTATTTCATCTACTTTCTTTACTACACTTCTTCTTCTTTCTTCTGCGTGTCTTTGCCCCCGAATAAATGATTTTTACAATTGAAAAAATGTAAAC
>DWED01000568.1:0-10888 GCA_018245795.1 Protelbella ruficauda | reverse complement strand
TCAGAACCGACCACGCCCCACTAAATAGAACTAGCTAAGATTCACAGAGCGCTTTGCAACTCAAAACTAGGTAGGAACAGTGTTGACAAATGATAAAATCACAGGAAGAAATAGTCCTTACTATAATGCATTATTATATATGGATAACTAGTAAAAGCCCACCTAACCTTATAACCCTTACCCTTTTCACATGAATATTGTCCTACATTGGGATCGAATTCCGAACCTTGAGTTAGCAGTCAGATTTATTAACCACCGGACTAAACAGCCATCTTCTAAACAAGAAAGCCTCCATTTAAAAAAATAATGTTTTAAGTACAGGCACGAAACTATTGCTTACTTATCTTACATAATTGAGAAGCTCTAAGCATATGACGTCATAAGTGATAAATCTACGTTCTTGAACATTATTTATTACTCACACAATCGTTATTACACAAACGGTACTTAATGTCTTATAACGTTATTTGAAATTGGCCTTGGCATGACTTCACAATTCCATTTTTTAGACTATTAAATAAATTAATCGTAGATAAATCGGTATGCGTTGTTCCTTATGATGGTTCATGAAATATCTTGTGTTCCTGGACGGTGATCCCAATGTACAGTGATACAATGAGACGCATAGTCGGAACTGGTGGTTGATGTTCGAGTACCCGCAGCACGGAGGCGGTATGGAACCACCGCCGCGACTCTATGGGCTCGACAGAAGGTCAAAATCGTAGAAAATAGCATTACATTCCCAGTAAAATACGGATGAATATAATGTATAGGCAAAGAAAGATGCAAAAACTTTAATAATCATGGAATTTATGGTGAAAAAATAGACACAGCTTGTTATTAGAACTTTTCTACAGTATAACCCTAGTGAAAAAACAAACGGATTATAAAGCTTGATTCGCGTGCCACATTTATATTGTTATATTTTTGAAACGGTTTTTTCTTAATACATAACTTTAACATTATCAACAGTTATCGTACTTATTTTCAATGACTAATTATTTATTAGTATGATTTGTAGGGATTGTTCCCGCGAGGTCCCAAACAATTAACTCATCCCAAGTTGAACGTTCAAAAGTGGACGTCATTGACTCAATCGTGAGAAACGGGTCTTAAGACCATCAGACCATTTTACGTTCGGAATAATTAATATATGACGTAGTTAAACTTCGAAATGGATGCGTTTTTAACTATCCGTTTTGAGTCGCTCATAACACGAAGGCAAAGATCAGATGGATCCTAACACGGGTGATCAAATACGGATACATAAATTGTATAAATTCAGCGGGAAATCAATAGAGCCCGCGGCAGCCTGACCTAGATTCAGGTATTGCAGGAAATAAGGAGACACACACCTTATAGCACGGCTCGCATGCGTCAGTTCTCGAATGTCTATCGCTGTGCAAATTTTACACGTACTTGTAAAAAAAATAGTCGATTCTAAAATTATAGAATACAAATGTCAAGATTTAAATTTTTTTTGTTCATACTAATTTCGTTTCGATAACAACATTGACACAAAAGGTACCACAACTATTCTGCCAAAAATGTATTACTACAGAAAAGAGACAAAGAAATTCTATTTGAATAGAAATAATTTTTAAACTGAAGTTGACACAAACTAAACATCCCGGAGTCCTAATATAATAACTAATTAGTACTTCTTCATCATGATTATATGTAAAAGTGTTTCTAAGTTACATAAAAGAGAAAAAAAAGAGGAATACGATTTTCGCTAATATGTTAACTGTACTGCACTAAGCGTTAAATAAATAATTGTCGTTAGTGCTGAAAGACTCACTGACATTCCATTACGACATCAATACGAGCGAGCTAATATATGAGCTGTTAGTATTTGCGTAGGACGCTTTTTCTCATATAATTTCTTTTAGTCTTCAAATACGAGACGTTGTATGTCTGAGAAAAACTAACATACGCAAAGTACAAGTAATAGACAATTTTATGTTTAGAGTTGTGAATAACTTTGAATAATATTACTCTTTAACATGAATATTGGGGAGGCTTCGCGTTTTGTAAGGAAATTCTTTTTCATTTGCTGCCTACCTACTTCTTGCCATTTATTGTAAGAATAGTATTCTCATATAAATTGACTTGTTTTTCGATGTGGATAAGTTCGAATTCAAATTTTGAACGTTTTATAGAAATGAAATCTAGAATAGTTATCAAACACACATTTTTCTATTATCAAATTGACCACAACACCGCAATACCACGATGAAGCATATCCAATATGCCATTGGTGTAGATAATTGGGAATTTGTTGGATACTAAATATTTTCTAACATTTCAGAGTTGCAATGTTGCTTTGAGATAAATAGCCTTGTTATTTAAAAGGTATGACTTTACAGAAACGTGAAAGTTATGTAACTTGTTCGGAACCTAAAACGTGGAAATTTAAAGTAACCTGAAAGTTATGGAAATTAAGGAATTTACTTTTAACAAGATTACATTTTTGACTCACTTTTTTCCATTGAATATATCAATACCGACGAGGTGAACCTTGGCGTGGCCGTGCTTTCCGGTCTTGGATGTGGACATTTCGACAATCTTGCAGGGGCGGCCCTTGAGCATCACGAAACCGTTCTTGCGCAGGGCGGAGCACTGCATGGGGAAGGTGGCCGAGGCACCGGAGTCGCCGGTCTCGAAGTGGGTGTCCTCGATATCGCCCATGTTGTGTGCGGTGGTTTTACCTACGGTGTGGAGTGATCTGAAGCAATAAGGTCACTTTAGATTTATATTGATTAAAACGTCCAGAAGTTTCACAACTTGTGATCTAAAAAATTTACCAATCGATATTAATTATAGAGTATGTATGTTACAATGGTTGTCCAGTTCATTCAATGAAATTAATACTTCATTATAAAACAAAATCTATTTTTGGGTCATTTACATGACAATACACCATAACAATCTTAGAGAAACCATATAACTTAGAATATCATGGGAGGAGAAGACTCAAAGCAGTACCACTTTCAACAAATGGAAACATGAAGAATGCTTCATAGGATGCACCTGTAGTCTAAGCAAAAAACATGTCACCATGAAAACATGAAAATTGTATCAAAGTACAAAATAATATCAATCACATTTGATAAAATTAGTTGTCACAAAATGTGTTAAACCTTACAAATATAAACAGTAACCCAAGACTGAATAAGCCACCCAACAAATAAGTGATCAACAGACAAGTAATGAATCATCCATTCCATTGTTCTGATAAGATCAGGATCCTACCTACTGTGGGATATACATGATAAACTGTTCTCTTCCTTTTGCTCAACCAAATTTGTTTAACTGCTAATTTTGCAACTTGAAGTACTGAAAAACACTAAAGTAAACTGTATAAATTTGTTTCTTCTCAAAATTTGGTTGCCTTTCAATTTGCTACTATTTCATTTCAGACTGCTACTCATCAATATGATATGCATGGTTTAGTTTGTGAAATTTTCACAACAGTCTATATGTCAACATGAATAAGTAACGAGACTCCAATAATTAATCAATAAATTGCTATGTAAAAACTCATAAGTGCTACATGTATCATTTCCTTTTACTAGTTACATTTAACATACAATGTTGAATACTGTCTTACTAAAATGCAAGACTAAGAAAGTAGGATGTAATTATTGAAAATACTTGGGAATTTAAAGAATAAACGTAGAATGAAATAGAAATTACACAAGAGATACATGTATATTGGTGGTCTATGTAGATTATTTAAAATTTATGATTAGTGTATCATCACAAGCGTTTGATATAGGCAGAGAGCACAAACACCCAAATATTTATCCTTACAGACATGACATACATCTTCTACGTACCATACTATTTTTGAAAAAATAATGTTTGTGTTCCCGGACAGTGATCCCTATGTACAGTGGTACAATGAGATGCATAGTCAGGACTGGTGGTTGGTGTTTGAGTACACGCAGCACAGATGCAATGTGCAACTACATCTGGGACTCTATGGGTTCAACATCATTTTACCATTTCATTTCCAATAATATCTTCTGATAATGTACAAAATACCAAAATGTAAAATTGAATAGAAAACATATAAGTTATGAGTTTTTAAGGATGGACTGACTTAAATTAGTACCTATGAGGTATTATATGTGAATCCTGTTAGATGCCAGCATCTATATATTGCAACCTTGGCATTAACTGTTGATAATGACTCAGATAAACAACAATTGGCTCAGGTTATCGACCCATTCAGTCAATATATTTTAACGTTCATACCTTTATGGATGAGCAGAGTATTGAAAAGGGAAGTTTTTCAACAGAATTTTAAATGTTTTTAACAAAACAATAAGAAAAATTCTCATTTACTTGACAAACAATATATAATAATGTCTAGAATGATGAATATAAGAACACGGCAGGTCTGTAAAGATTGATAATTTGGCACTTGGGACTCTCGGCCTATTCCGTTAGAGACCTGGCAGGAAGATATGTATGTAATTATAATACAATTTAGTAATAGACAATGAAAACTTTATATAGGGGTATAGTTTCTGCTGTGTGAGTAAGAACCTTGATTCAAAGTAATCTTGACTTAGTAAGATCTGTAACATCACAAATAAAAGGAGAGTTAAGTGAACAGGCTAAAGAACCTTTAAATTGGTTATTTTTGAGTTATAATATAAAGACAAACGTTTTACCAAACATCTAAATTTATCGTTCAACTTTCACTACCAAGTATGCAACAACACAATTATAGATGTGACTGACAGTTTTGATGAAAAGAAAATTTTGAATATACAGGAACATATGAAAATGATTATAGTTTCATTATAACAATCCAATATCCAATATTGGACTACAGTGATTATATAAAATATCCAGATATTTGCGTCATTTAAAAATCCTAAAATAATTCCGAGCTGAAATGGTTATAAAAAAATTACAATTAAATATAGCGAAAATACAAAATAATAGGGAAATTGTTGAAATAAATGCAAGAATGAATGTTTCGGAAGTATAATAATTGCACCTTTATAAAATTAGCAATACGGAATAACAGCATGGGCTTTTACATTAACACTTTGTATCGCTTTCTCAAAGTATGGTTAAGAGAGCAATGTCATGGACATCATTATATTGTTCAATAGTCATATACTTGAGAAGTTATGAACATAAGACGTGATTTATAGGACAATTCATTTCACATACCGTTGAAAAATCACGCACGCAATCAAAACACATAAGTCACGCTTGCTGCACCAAAATTGCCATCTAGACACGAAGAGGGCAGGGAATGAAGTTATCAGATCACCCGAAGAAAAGTCTGTTCGACCTAACCCCACCTAGCGTTCTACTGCGAAAACCATTGTGTTATCGGAAAAATAGAAGGCAATTTTGTGCATAATTAATGCAGTTATATTGGGCCACTAGATAAATTAACAATTTATAAAACGACATCAGTCCAGTATTGCGGAGGCGGTGACGAGACGGAGCTAGCCGTGTGGTATCCGAACATGTGGCTCCACAGGGACATCTTGCCAAACTTTTCGACATGTCTAAAACACTCCAAATTCATCAACCACAAATTCCATGACTTGCTAACACAGAGATTTGCTACACGTTTAAATAATACTGATCAGTATCAACATCTTCATTACTCTAAATCAGAGATAAAGCAAGAAAAATAGCAGTTTGACAAACGTGCCGGCGCCGCAATATAACATCATCCAATTTTACACATTAATCACACCGTTAATTGACTGCGATTTCACGAAATTATATTCACTATAGAAAATACTTACGAAAATAATAATTATGACTATTGAAAGAGGATTCACGATAAAACTAAGATATTTATCGACACTCACATGTGACCGACGGGTTCTTCAACCGAAAGGTCAATTTGCGCCTGCGTAGCACCTTCATCACTCACTTCCTGTCGCGGGGTTCTCAAAAGACCCGAAACGCCGCCGCTTATTGGCGGCAAATACGGATGAGTCAAAATCTGTCTTGATTAAGGTAGTTAAATCAATTACTTGTATTACAAGAATATTTTAAATTATTAATTTTAAAATAATTTATACTTTGTAAAGAAAAAATTCTGTATAAATACTAAATTAATAGTTAAATATTGTAACATTCTTTAAATAACTGTTTTACCTACAATCGTTAGTACGTTATCATTTCGATAGATGGCAGCACATTTCTTACGCGTAGACTCTCTGCAAAGGATGTGCACGTCAAAAGTAGTTTGTATCGATTATTATTGTTTTGTTTTCTTCATATAAGGCGATTATACTGATTTATTGTGATAATTACATATAATTTTAAACGTTTTAAATGACAATTTTTATAAAGAAATTATTATAAATAATAAACAGCATATCATTTATAGTTATCTGTCTTACGTTGTACACGTTGTAATAGTAAAGTGTACATAATAGATGGCGCTGTTTGCATAATTGAAATTGGACAAGTAGCGCTTTAAATTTAAATATTTGCAATTGTTCCTACTTTTATTCATCTTGAAAAGAAAAATATTATTACTTATTATGAATAAATTGCACATCCACTTTATTGAGATTTTACGAAACTTTTAGTTCATGACTTTTACAGTTAAAAATTGTCTACAGCCCGTATTATTACTAGCGCAGATGATAGGTATTAGGACCATTTTCAAAGGTATTAACTTTAAAAAGGGCTGGGAACTGGCTGACTCTGTAATTTATAATATACATATTAGTATTCCTTATTAACATTTCTGCGACCTAGCTCTAGTAGGCAAAAAGCAAGTTTCTAAATAGTTTCTGATTGTTACTAAGTAACGTTAAAAGTAAACATGGAGATTTAAAGTAAAAAAACCTTAGTTCATTATATATTAGTAAAATTTATTTTTAAATAACTGAGAATTGTTGAATATTGGACATAAGTCGATATTACTATGTACCTACATTTATTTTAAATATTACTGAGAATATCGTATATAGTCAATGGAACCCAAAATGTACCAGAATTCCAAAATTAAGTGATCACAAACAATTGATTCTTATATTTTCACGTACAATGAATTGCGAAAACACTTAATCGTTCCATAATAACTACATCAATGCTTGCGTAATTGTATCTTTTGTGGGACCGGAGTGCCCCTCGCGAAGGGATTTTTCTCCCCACAAGTGATTTATTGAAGAAAGCTTTTAAACCCTTGCGGTCTCCTTTCTGTTCATTGTTGTAGATTTGTGTCTTTTATTACGGCACGGGTCATTACGGGTTATGCTTGGATTTGCTCTATTAATTCGATGTTCTCTGGTCATTATTTCCTTACTAATAGCATTCTTACAAACGAGGTTTTGATGCTTTTTTAAATAAATAAATTATATTCACGTTAATTCTGTTAAGTATGTAATTAAAGCTTTTATCACGTCCATATATCTTAATCTAGAATGTCTAGTAGAAATATCGAGTAGTGGCTTGGTGTCTGGATTTGTGACCGGTATATGGCGATAGACTCTCCACCTATTTCGTGTTGGGACTTAAAGGTAACTGGTGAAACGTGGGAGTGTACTATATTCCTCTGCCTACCCCGTCGGGGATAACAGCCATGATGTTATATCCATATAAATTAGTTGTTAGGTATAAGATATTTTTTTTACATGGAGATTTAAATCATTTAATTATGTAATTAAATTTTTTTGTTTTTGTTTTTGTGGGCTTTGTTTAAAAGAGTGTTTTACGCTATTTAAGAAGCCTGTATCTTTTTCTTAAATTCAAGCTATATCCATACAAAAAATCGACAAAATATATTCAGCCGCTTACAAATGGAAATAAAATAAACCGGTCCAACAGGGCCGAGAACGCCCTACAGTACGCCTTGAATATCTGTAATATCTGTTCAGCATGTAGAATATTTTTTCTTGATATCTTTTTCTAATTAGTAATAAGTTTAGTTTAATTATTAACATTGAATTTCCGCAAAATAACACCTCATATAATTAACTGGCAGTTAAGATTTAAAAAAAGGCCAACAAAAACGTGTATTTTTGCAATCAAATGAATTCGTGCTTTGCATACGAAGAAACGAAATACTTTGTTTGATTTAATCTTACCCATATTGAGAGAAGAGGCAGTTCGATCGTGGAACAATAAAAGGGTTGATGGTGATAATGAGGATGGTGACACTGAGGGTGATGGGAATGTGGATGATAATTATAAGGATGATGATAATGAGGATGATGATGCTGAGGGTGGTGATAACGAGGTCGATGATAGTGAGGATGATGATAACGAGGATAATGATAATGAGGATGCTGATAGGAACAAACATGGTAATAAGTACATTTAATTAAGCATTAAGATTGCTATAAATCGGGAGCCAAGAAATTAAACAGCGCGGCTAATCTAAGGATCAAGTTGTCTCATTAATGATGTAAACCTATTTAATGTTCAACTTAAATTTTAGAGATAACCCAAGAGCTCTGAGAATTTCAATTAATTAATGAGAATTTGATTATTATCCAAATATTATTTATGTACGTGCTGACTGTGAATAAAAGATTTTTTTGGATATCGATTTTTGAAATATCGATTTTAACGGATGTCAGCTCGGAGTCTGGATTTGTGTCCCGCGTCTAACAATAAGCTTATCTCCTATTCCACAGGAGGTTAACATAACTGGTGAAATGTGGAAGTACTCATTTTTTTGCCTACCCCTTTGGAGAAATACAGGTATCATGTTATCTCGTTTATGTTGAAGCATCTATTTACATATACATATGTATTTCTGTAAGTTCATCATGTACACATCAGCTTCTACAGTTCGCAAAGCTGTATGACTGAGGGTGAGGCACATTTAGCTCAGAAGAAAAAGCTGGATTATGACTTTCATCACTTTTGCTTGAGAATAAACATACAAGTTTTAGCTATAGGACAATGCTGATGGGAATGAACCCCCGCATCATACGATGCTTAGTTTTTACAAAACTACCGTAACCACTTGAGCGTCCTTCTGTGTGAGTAATGGCAACACAATATATATTTTATATATAACAACATGTTTCATTATTTTTTTAAATGGAACAGTGACTAATCAATTTGCTTGTTAATTCGCTCATATGATGACGTATGTGACATTGACACATTTGTAATATTTATATTTTATTATGACAAGTGTGTACCAGGGAATAAATGTTTATTTATAAAGAGTAAGAATAATCATTATTTTCTTAATGTTATTACCCGTAATAAAACAGCAAATAACTATTTCAACATTTAAACAAACAGAAAATAATAATAAAAATAAGCAATAATAATATAACATTAATTAATTACAGTAACTATTTAATTTACTGGCAATAAATTTACGAACAAAGACACACATAGGTACATATTATCGCGCTTTTTTACCATAGGAGTAAGCAGAGACAATAGATTCCCGTCGGCAGTGCTCCGGACACATTTCTTTCGCCTCTACTACCTTCACGGAAATCGCCGAAACCCTCAAACCATTCCTTTTTTACTCCTAGATGTTACATTTGACTTAAACAAATTTTTTTTTGCATATTTGTAAGTACCTTAGTTCAGTACATTAGAATATCTTTGTTAAGTACCTTAGAATAATATCTTATGAAAGCTGCATTTTTATATGTAAATTCTTTAGAAATATTCTTTATAATATACAGCAAACACGTACAGAAACGTATTGATACATATGCTGCGTGACGCAGCTTGCAGATGTTCATCGGTGACCTGGCCCCTGATCTGACCCGCTGCTTACTTTGTTAAGTACTTTCTTCACTAAAAAATTAAGAAAGTTCTAATGTTCTAAGTTAGAAATTGTAAAATAGGTGACACTTTTTATTAAAGTATCGTATTTAAAGAGACTTCTTACAAAATTATGCGATATTAAGTTAGTTGCATTTTTTACATATAATTTCCTGTTTTCTTGAAGTTATGTGGTGTCCAGCAAAATTAAATTGTTAATTAACGAAATATTCATACATTTTTAATCGACATCTGTAGAAGAATGAGGATTTCTGAATCCAATAATTTGACATTTTATTCAATTCATTTATAAAAGAATAGTCATTGGTATAATTTTATAACAAACTTCTAAGGGTCACATGTACTTTTTTTATAAGAAAAACTTGCTAAAACAATACTTTTTCCATTGGTAGTTCCCTTGACAATGTTCTTATCTCCAATTTTGTGTATATTTGCATTCACTATTTTATCATGCTTGCGTTATTACGGAAAATCGTTTATTTTTATTACTAATCGTTCTAGTTATAGTAAAATTGGTTTTAAAAATTAGAAAAATTTAATACTACGTATATTCTATCCATTCAAAAGGCTTCATTTAGTACGACATTTGAATACTTTTCTGGTAGCTCTAAGAAAATCTTCCATAGTTTTTAGCACCTTACCCAAAATTACAATTAGGTATACATGTAACGAGGTATAACGAGGTATAACGGATGTTCCGATATAATGTATTATAGCAATATTCTAGCATTGGATAGATATGAATATTTGTGCAACTTTCAAAGCAGACTGCCTCAAGGTAGACACTGTTTAATTATTGTCTTCTGGCGTCCTCTGTTAATTAGTGAAGTTACCACAGCCAATACTATGACTCACTACGATTTATTAGAAGTCTACGAAGTAATTTCAGTTAACATGGTCTACTTTATTGTGCTTATGGAATTTCATTCGCTCACATGTGGATATATGTATATTAATGCATACGTCAACAATGTATCAGTGTGTTTCAAATGCGAAACATATCCAACATTGAATATGTAATGGATTACAAGCTAATAAAAGTCAAGTGAGCTGTTGAGCACATACGGAATAAATTGAACGCGTAAATGAATACGGTGCGGACAATAGCTGCGACTTCCACGCA
>DWED01000567.1:0-10890 GCA_018245795.1 Protelbella ruficauda | reverse complement strand
GTATGTATGTGTGTATGTATGTGTGTATGTATGTGTGTATGTATGTGTGTATGTATGTGTGTATGTATGTGTGTATGAATGTGTGTATGTATGTGTGTATGTATGTGTGTATGTATGTGTGTATATACCCGTATGTACTTCATAAGTATTGTCGAGTTCATAATTCAGATGTTAGGGAGATGCTATGTGTGAAAGAAAGTATTTGTGTAAAAATAAGAAAGGGCACGCTTTGATAATTCGGACATGTGGAGAGAATGGTCCATGAAATTATGACAAGGCAGACATACAATACAAATGATGATGGGAAGCAGGTGCTGAGAGAGGCCATGATTCCCTTTCTCGAACAAAAAAGCCAAATACTATCTAATAACTAAAGACACAAGTTCTCAAATTACGTAGTTCTACTTAGGCAATCTAACGAATATCTGGACTAACATATACATTCGCAGTACACAAAATAGCATTACGATTTTTTTCGCTAACGTCATAAGGTCGTATCGTAACAATATCGTGAGGTGTAACTCGACCTGTTTAGTGTAATGTACACGAAACTGGTTGTACACGTCGCACAACGAAAGCTTAATCAAACTAATTGGTAAATGCGACGCGACGAGAATTGACGTCCGATGCATTTCTACATGTATAATAATTATACACGGTTAGATATTATACGAGGCGAGCAGATGTGGATTATACATTGATATACTTTAACAAGACATGCCGAGCATCGAATCTTAACTATTTAAGTAGTATGCCGATGTTTTTTAAAATTGAAAATTAGTTTTTTGAATCGAGACTCGTACTAGACTTATGTACATTGAGCGGAATCAATATTCAACCTTTGATTAATCAGTGATTTAATGATTGATTATGTTGAGTTAACAATGATTGCATAAAAATTGTTTAATGGCAAATAATATTCCTTGGTTATTTGTAAGAGATAGCTTGTGCCGTGTAAAAATTGATGCTTTTCAAGGCTCTCTGGTAGTAAGTTACAAAAAAGTGGATACCATAAAAACCTCAATAGAATTTAAATACGTACCAACCTTTACAGCGATCGGTCAAACAATGTTTGAATCTAGTAAATCTTACACACGTATACATGTATACGTGAGTATACTAAAATTCAGTATGTACGGCGTGCACGTTGAAGAGTGAGATGAATGTGAAAGAAGCACGGCAGGACTGCAAGGGTAGAGATATTTGGCACTCCGTGCTCTCTGCCTATTCTGTAAGGGACTTGGAGTGAATATACATATGTATGTATGTATTAACATTCAATTTAATATATCAAATTTGTGTGTAAAATTACTGAACAATGAAAGGCGGAAATTCGTTATTATAACTAGTTTCAAAACTGTTATAAAAGTTTAAAGTTACAATCAAACGCAGTTTTAAAAAATACCATAAACTATACATATTACTCTTGTACAACAGTTAAACGAATACTTAATTAAAATTAACCGCTGTCTCGACTTTCAAAGACAGGCTAAATCAATGAACACCAAAGGGCAGACCAACGACGAGAGCAAAACAATAGAACACGAGGAACAAAACCGAAAGTTACTCTGACCTTGCCGACTGGGTTCCGTTATATCAGCTTTTTTAGCTTTTTGCAAAAAGCTTAGGGCGCTGCTATTCCTCTGATCTTGTGAGCCGCAAAAGGAGTGGAGTGATACAGTATATTAAGGATGTTCCACTCTGGTCGGGGTGGAATTAAATTTCACCGTTATTTTTATAAATATTAATTTTTATATGCAAAACTGTTGCGCCGTGTATATCATTGCCCTGTTTACGAGTCGAATTTTATTAAAATTGTATCATTGTACACAGAGTCTGATTTACAAAGTATATTGAATGAAAGACATTAAAAATAATGTATGAACATAGTTATAGTCATTTAGGTTATGTGAATTATTTTTTTTAAATTACCTACATACATATAAAATCAGTACTTTAAATAGATCCAGGGAATTTAGCCGAGCTTAGTCGCCCGGGTATGCCGGCATGGGCCAGGGAATGCACTCTTTCTCTGCTCCGACACGGATTCGTATATTTATTTTGAACAAATTCCAGGCATATTAAGTAACTGTAATAAAACAATAAAAATAATACTAAGACATAATTATACATGTTACACTATAAATATAACTAGTTTTAACAGGTTATTAATGCTAGACACAATTATTTGTAAATGATTTTTTTCGATAACATTACCCATTAGCTGATTTCTTCGTGTCAGAGTAAGGAGAATACGCATCACAATATATTTATCAGAATAAGGAAATTCTTGCTATTAAAAAATCTAAATCTGGTTAGTGTATAAGGTCTATAAGTGGTCCAGGCGGGACGCTATGGCGACGACAGTTTTGACTATAAATAAGTGCTGTATTGTATTCAATGTATGCCGCTACTGTGCGCGGGCGGCGAATACAAAAGAATTCGGAATCCTCGCCGCCACTAGTGTTAAACCCCGAGTTTTGTTCGGCGAAACGATATACGGTGTAAATTTTCTAATTTTGCTATGGATTCTGGACTCTTTAAAATTAGTTTTATTAGCGATATATACAGCTTATTATTATAATTTCATTCTTATTATTATTATTTCAACGTTTGGTTTACGAGTTTGTGAAACTTAACTTTCCTTTTTTTTACTTGTTATCTTATTAAGATGTTAAGAATTTAACAGTAGGCACCATTGTCCACAGATAGTAAAACCGCGTAACTGACTTTGTTGCTTATCCCAGATAAGATAATATTTATTATACAGTCTACACGTTACAGTTACGAGCCGGGATAATAAGGTACAGACATACAAACATACAAATGGGAATCGTTTCGTTATTTTTCGTGGGTTTGGGAACGGTTCGGCGGCGTTTTTGTGTGTGTTTTTTGCTAGATGCCGCTACAGTTAGCGACTTCAAGTTTTTTATTTTGTTACCATTTGCACCAATAAAACACACGGGACGTTTACATTGGATACTGAACGAAGACGTTCTGCATGGATTCGTTAATTAATCAATTTGTTAGTTAACTAATTGTCAATGTTCATTAAACCTGTGTGTGTTTGAATAGATTTAAGATTATTATACATAGAGTATTGGAGAGTTAGACAGTTGTAACGGGTATACTTTTTATATTATATGCTGACACAAACATACATACAAGTGTACGAGTTATCTACATATTGTCATAGAGATCAATGTTAAAAAACAAAAACGTTTATTCTAACTGTTCGTCAAGAAGGCTGTTATATATAAACGTTAGTAAACACAAGGAAAGAACAAGATTCGAGATTAGTTTATAAACTTCTTTACCTACATAATGAAAGTTATAAGTCCCCATCGAGTGGTACTTCTAGTAAGTAAGTCTTTGGATGACATTGTATTACAAAGTGTGTTTTACTTGCTATAGATTCACGTTTGATCTTACCTTACGGTAAGCGAATTTTAGCCTAGGATACCATGCCAAGCAATTGCCTATTCACTCTTGTGTTTAATAATTCCAGGTTGTACGAATCGGGAAAATATTTGCATCGTTGAGTTTCACTTTGAAAAGTTTTCGCAGACACTAAGACACGACGCATTCCATCTTAGTCTTTAGTCCAGCGACACATTTCACTGGACTAAGGTAGACTACTTAACTCCTTTGTACAGACTGTGTTGATATAAATCATATAGACTGACATCTTAAGTCAAGTGAATTGCGATCAACATGGCAAGTGGACGCAATAATTATAATTTCATCACTAAACTAATTTCAAATTACGCTCAATAATGACTAACCCCATGACGTGCAATGGAAAGTTAGGAGATTTTAAATAGAATAAACAATGGAAACCAAAACGCCAAAAAATGTCTTTAAGGCAACCAACACATTTGTAACCTCTGATGTTACAAATGTCAATAGAAGATGGCGACTACCTATTATCAAGTGGGCTGTCCACCTGTTTGCCTTACTTTTTAATATAATAAAATATTCACATCAGGCCAAAGGACTTATAATGAACAATTACACTGAAATCAATAGCTCTAGATAATAAACGAACAAAAAGTAAATTTTACATGAATAATAATTGCCAATGAAATCGTCCGAACAGAGCTTTGAATAACTATTGCTAACGATGGACCATAAATCGAAGATCCTTTCTGCGGACAGATGAATAGAGTTGGAAGTTTCTCGTTAATAAATTAATCGATCGTGCACCGATTACTATTGTAATGGCCGGCTCCTGGTCTATCCGCAATGGGAATCGTAATTGAATCTAGCGCCTGGACTACAACGTACATTATCATAGCATTTCTATTTTTACGCAATATTTGTAACTTTCTTTTCATACAATAATAATTATGTCATTTCATATGATTATAATGGATAAAGAAAATATGTAACTACTACGCATTTGAACTATAAAAAGCAGATAATTTGCGAAGCTTAAATGCGATGGTAGTTACATAAAATTTATTCATATCGGTGCTTATGCACATCATTATATAATGTTCCGCAATGTAAAATGCATTATTCATTTTATAAAAACATATATTTTTATGATAATATGACGATATATGACCATTACAGGATTGACTCGCCGCGTGTAATCCTTTTCAATCACCTGCCAGGCAGACATCTGAATCTCGAATTTTGACCACTATTTTGTGTCTAAATGTTTGTGTACATTTGTGTGTTCATGTCACTCAATTTAATAATTAATTGTTAAAAATTAATTAATAAAAACTAAATTAATAGAATCATAGAAATATATTATTTTAAATTAATGGAAACATGTAAATATATGCATACTGTTGTAAGTATTTCGCTAAATGTAGCAAGTTTCTCTTTCCTATTTTTGTCTTTTATTTTTAACCAACTTAAAAGTTTTCTATATTATATTAATATAGAACGTCAACATGTTGACGAAATGAATAAATTTCTTCACTGAAATGAATTCTAATGCATACATATTATATTTACAAACATACTACTACATAGTTCCTTTAAACGTATAAAGGAGATGAACATAGTAAGCAGTAGAAATGGCTGCAAACTAGCTTTAATGCAATGTCCTTTTAAAAAATATATCAATTATATATAGAAATGCCTGCCCTTAGTTATAATAAGCTTCTACACTAAATTCAGAAGGTGCTTTTACATATATTTTAAACACAACAAAGTCAAACTATGCTTTGAAGCTACTCAATGAACGATTATTTAAGTGGTTCAAAGGCATAAGAATGATTGACTATCACCGGAGTTTACTGTACTCCTCATTTAAGTTTTTATGATTAAAAAAGTGAACTCTGAGCATATAAGATACGAGTATGCCTTATATTGTTATCGGTACCATTTGCTCAATTTTATGCTAAAGTTATAGTATGAAAAAGTCTCTTACTATAACCATAAACACTATTAAAAAGCGTGCCGAAAGTTTTTCGTCTGGCTTTTTACTCTCGGTCGCACCTGTACTCGTATTTATGAGTTGCGTAAAGTCGAAACTAAATTGAAATCTCAATAAATATGGAAAACACGTTGACACATATTAAGTGGCTTTGGCACCCATTTAGAGTACATATTTGTGTTGGTACCACATGTTGAAATATTTCTTTTTAATCTACATTTGAATTTACAGACGTACAAAAATGTACCTGCATTTTATACTTAGTTATATCATTGACTTAGAATATTTAGGCTTATGAGTAATTAAAATAAATTGGGAGGTAACTTTAATATTATAATTGTAATAATATCAAGCAAATGAAATGTAACTTTTCGTAGACAAAAGAAGATCTCATTTACTTGTCTGTTTTCCAATTTATTTCAATATATTTGAAGTTGATTTTAATTTTAATACTTGGTATTGGGCTATATTTATCTCTACTTTTTAATGATCGTAACCTATACATTAGCGTGAAAATAATTGTTTCATGTACCCTACATAACGATCTCGTTAAGTTAGCACCTGGTCAATACTTCATGCCGCTTAAATACGGGGAATTTAAATTTGGATCTCTTAATCGGAGCGAAAAAAATGTAATGTCGTTATAACGCCAGTTATAAATTTAACGAACGGTACCTATGTACGTTACTACTTGAACATGACTACGATGTACAGTCGAGCCCAAAACTGTTTCAATACGACTAAGTTTCAAATACAGTTTTATGGTTTTACGATCTGAATATAAAATTAAATCTTGTTGTCTGCTAAAAAAATTTTCTTGATTTATCACAATGGGACACCATTAAAAACTAATGTCAAGAACAGTCTGACTGAAGAATCAATAAACCCAAAAGGATTGCTTTATGTGGGGTAAACTACATTTGTAATTAAAAATAAGTGATTATTATATATTGAAAAATTGAATATATGAAATATTACATGAGATCTAACTAAAATCTACGCGTTCATAGGCTAATCTATTTTAATAGTATTTAAAAATATTGCATTCGCATAATAAATATACAAGCCTTTAGAATCTCTAATCCAATTCCTAGGAATACTTTTCCTTACATCTCCACTTTATCAGCTCACGTATACGTAGACCTATTTCACTATTGTACTCAATATTTTAACATAATGTAAACACAGTCATGGGTATAATCCAGCGTACATATACCTGGAATGACCGCTGACGTCAATTAAACGCCCAATCAATCAATCAGCGTCGATACTCATTAAACTGGAACCCGCTTTTTATTTAAAATTCTCATTCCACACCACCTACTCAATATTACATGCCATATATCCGAACCACACGGTCTGAAATAGACTCTATTGATATAGCAAGAGGGTGTAAATTCGACATGATGTAGCTACACGCTTAATGGCATAGGCACACAATGTAATTACATTTCTAGTTCGTAATAATAAGAAAGGCATATTCATAATAAAAACTCATCCGGCCGATACGTGTATTAAATCGGTGGCGATCTAATGAAATCGATACTGACGTAATGCGGGGCACATAGCCAGCGTGGAGTGGACCAGAAATCACTATAATCGGACCAAACTCCAACCGGCTACCGTCGCGATGCTCCTGTTAACTGGTCGCAGATATAAAATTTTAAAGATAAGAGAATGAACCGATGAGAGGCTTAATATAATTTTTTTTATCAACTTTGCCTGTACAGTTGTGAACACGAAGCTTTTTTTATGTAATAATACAATCTTATATGACGCGATTGTAGCTTTGAAATGGTAGCAGATTGTAGACTATATGCGGGTTTAGGCAACGTTCAGCATTATCGGGTCTTGATGAACGTAGAACATAAATTTGAAATTGTTTTATTTATATTACTTATCGAACTGTCTGACCCTCGTAGGACTAATTTCAAGAGATTTTTCAACACAACTGTACTCTAAACCCCCCCCTCATCATACCGTTATTGTTTGCGCAAGGTCTCATTTCGCTTTAAGACCCCATTGATTAAGCAAATTAATGCAAGTTGTAATAATGACCTACATTGTAAGGCAACATACCTTCGCGCTCGTTATCCGGTCAATATAACAGTTTAACTTCAAAACTTTTACAATATTTACCAACTAATCAATTAAATATGTATTTTGAAGCTGATAGAGTTGACATTTGGTGTTTCTATTTTAAGTTAGGTGCCTATTACGGTGCCAAAAATTCTGTATTCACATGACTTTTTTTAAAAGATTCATAATCCGTTCCTCTGGCTGGGGTTGATACCGTTAATTCTATTGATAAAAGTTCTGTAAAAAAGAAGTCCTTAAATATGAAAAGAGTATATCCTAACTAGGTGGGATGACGATCCGCGTGAGGCTGCACAATGAAACTTAGTGCAAGATAAGGACAGGTCGCAATAGTTCTAATTAAGGAAAACCTAAATATGTTCATTAGGAAACTGATACAGCATCATAATAATCATGATGATATTAGGTATTATTACATAATTATTCATATTTAAACGCAATTTATATTTTAATTAGTGTTTGCTGCCTATTTTTCAATCTAGTGGCTTAAGTTTTCCATTTAACCTATCAGTTCCATCGTAACTAAACAGTTATAACACAAACAGAGTTATAAAAGCTTTCGCATTTGTAAATCACGGTCCGATGAAACTTCAGATCTGTATGTCGATTACGTAAGACTTACTTACCAGCAATTACAAACATACATTTACAGACGTATTCAAAGCAACACGTCAAACCTCCACGGACTTATTGCAGGCTTAAAGTGAGCTGTAAATTAGACAGTAACACAGGAAATGGCTTCTTAGCCCGTCAGTGGCGCGCGATCAGTGATCAATGAACGGCCGCTATCCGATCCGATGGCCGATTCACTGACGGCCCGTTGTTGGTAAAAAGTTTTTACAGAATACATTATCTACATAAGTCCATAAGATTAAAATATTAATGCCTGCTATGTATTGAATTCACTGAGACAACAATGCCTTTTGACTTGCTGGTGGACCAGTGTTGTTTTTACTGAGCTGAACATAGCTTTTGATTGCAGATTTGTGTGTTTAATAACATTGTATTTTTATGAACGTGATAGCTCTAGTATTCACGAAAAGATTTTAAAGGCTTAAGGTTTTAACTGTTAAATAACAAAGCCAGATACACGCGTTTAACTTTCACTTTTTATTTATATATTTAGAAAATATAAATTCAAAATAAAACAATGTTGTTCAATTATATGTATGCGGAGCATATGCCAAATGTGCCTAACGTGTAAGTGACCTGAATTAATTATTAAACTCGCCATTGTAGTACCTTTATAACAAACTTCTAACATAGATCGAACTTAATGCCTAATGTCATTTAATTGTTTCACTATATCAACTTCAACATGAATAATCCCATGTGTTTTTCAAACGTTACTTAATCTTTGGCAAACAGGTAAGCATGCTTACCGTGTGTTTAAGTAAGGCACGATAATTGAAGATATGGTACTATCATACGTGGAGCTGAGATCTTACGGTTGAGTGACGTGTGATTACTGCTCTAAGCCAGAGATAGACGGAACGAGGCGATCGAATGGATCGGGGAGCGAAATGAGCTGTTGAAAAA
Organism: Protelbella ruficauda; assembly: GCA_018245795.1. Taxonomy (NCBI): domain Eukaryota; kingdom Metazoa; phylum Arthropoda; class Insecta; order Lepidoptera; family Hesperiidae; genus Protelbella; species Protelbella ruficauda. The sequence goes on along the minus strand of DWED01000567.1, from coordinate 1,859 downwards.
AGATGATCGAATAATTGTCGGTTTGTTTTAGATGTAAACTTATTGTAATGTTGTCCTTTCTGCCTATGCATTCGCAACACTGACACATAGGCCTCATCTGACATTGAAGTATATCAAAGAAATGCATTTTTGCTTTGGGTTTTAGGTATATCTTGAGATTAAAATTGTAGAGACTTACTGCGCTTTGTTTGTTTGTCTATTACGTGTTGTAGGTAAAAAGACAGAAATAAAGCAATGACTTGTTGGTGACTAATATTATTTGCATGTATGTATGTGCATACAATACATTACATTCATGTATGCAGTATGTCGTTTATGTCGTATCACTTATTGTGTGTTCGTTATATTATGTATAGTGCTTCGAAATTTCAGAAAAATCAATTGAGTTTGCACTTTATTTTCAATTATCAATTGTTACTTACAATCTATGTTACTGAAGTAGTTCCAAGTGATAATAAGCTGAGTGAACGGAACGCATCCAAAGTGCATATCAGAGCAACATTAGCTTATTACACAGTTGGCTTATGAGGTACAGTCTTAAAGCCTCGCATTACCAGCTTTTCTGATTATTACCGGAGGAACAGTTTGAGTGTGAATTAATGGTCTTGACTGTTCCAATCAATTCGCTTATACAGAGTTAAAAGGTGCTTGTCTTTTAAACTAGTCTACAACGAGGAATGGATTTTAAGAAAACAAAATTTTTGAAATTGAAGAAACTAGTGACACGTGGAAGTACCACACTGTGTAATCTTACGGTGAAACACACACGTGAAGTTATGTTAATAAAACTTATAATTCATTAATAGACTAGACTGCCTCGTAGGTCGAGTGGCTGCAAGCGCAACTGCCGATATAGGCTCGCCACCTATTCCGTGGGGCTTAAACGGAGCGGGTGAGACGTGGGAGTGTACTACACTCCCTTGCCTACCCCTTCAGGGATTACAGACGTGAAGTTACGTTTTCATTAATTTTTGTAACGAATTTATTACCTGGTCAGCAAAACAATCATTAAAACTGAACATCTTAATCAATTAAGCATTACAATATTTATATGGTACAGTTGAGTTTAATTTCTTTAATAAAATAACGAGCCTGTTGTAACGATTCCGAGTAAAGCACAAAAAAACTAACAGTGTGAAGCTTACACTCACCATAATATTTCGCTGCTAAATCCGAACATGAAAACAATATCAGTATTTCATTGCACGACAGACATTTTTGAAGCGTACATACAATTTTGGGAATCACACCATTTATCAAAAACATGACTGAACAAATTTGATATTCTTATGAAACATGAATCACTGAAGTTAGTTAGTACCAATGGGTGTTCGCATGATAAGATCCCATCATCAGATCTAGTAATTTCTGGCGCAGCGGTCCATTATTGTTGTGTTTCGATTTGATGAGTGTGGTAGGTTGATATTCTAGGACATGATGGGATTCGGACTGTAACTTGTCATAGTAACGGATTTGGGAACGATATCAAGAAACACCCTATTTTTATCTAAGATTATTTATGTATAAGTTGCATGAATAAAACTAACCGTGGCTTAGTAAATCTTTAGCTTTTTTCAAATGTATCTACTAAAAGACTCACTCGTAATATACTATATGAAGCTAATGTCGTCAATTTATCAGTGATCAATCCAATAGAGAAGATCGCAAGTCAAATTTTACCAACGTTTGAATAAAAAATGTTAAAACAAAAAACGAGTCACACAAGAATATTAACTTTAAAGTATCAGTTCAACTATTAACAGTCAGGTAAAAATCCTATCACGAACTAGCCATTTCGTGCTCAGAAAGTTGTGAGACTCCCATGAAACAGCAACGAAGCCCTCGGAAGTGGCACAACA
>DWED01000566.1:0-10891 GCA_018245795.1 Protelbella ruficauda | reverse complement strand
CGGTAATTTTCATACAATGTAGAGAACGAGGCGCGCTTTACTTTAACGAGAAGTAACAATTAGAGCAAGAGAATTATAAAAAATATTGCCTGTTGCAGTTAAATACACATTTTGCTGTATTTTTTCATACTTATTCATAAAAGAACACAGTATGCACGACTTTTACATATTTTTCGTGTTTTACCTAATTTTAAGTAGTCACAATCAATGTGCCAAAGCTTTGCGGTCATTAGCCCACATCTATTCGGAAGCAGTAGTTAGCAATTAAACAGTGGATATGACATCCGGAATATGCCTAATAGTAAAAACCCTTTTGCTTAGCGGCAACATGAATCAGTACAAAATATACTTGAAAAAGTTTATCAATAAAAACCTTGGCTCAGAATCCACCGCTCAAATAATAGCTGAAGAAATGCGATGTAGTTTAATATAAGTATAGTATGAATTTACAAGTACCACTTGGTGAAGAGAATAACACTCCTCACCTATGACTTTGTCTTGGAGGAGCGTCATCAACGAACTAAGTTTAGGAATACAACTAAAACGGTTTACGACTCACACACCCGGTGTTTTACGGTCCTCTACAGCTCTGCGGAAATTCGCTATTCACTGTGAATGCGTACCTTTATTTACAAGTGTTTTAAATACAATATAGTACGTGCTTATTTGCTGTCAACTTTACTCCCCATCAAGTGGATTGATGACTTGAAAACCACAGGAAAATCGGAGACTGCGTGGATGTTAATAATAGGTGGAATGCTGGAATAAAATCTGTATATCGTAGTGATCACCCTAAAACTGGGAGATCAAAGACATTTTTGATATAAAAGAATTTCTATCATTTTGCTTTCGTACAGATCCTTGAAATATTAGCTTGCAATCGCGAAACTGGACGAAAAGGAAGTACTTAATCGCCGGAATTGATTTAAAATATTGTTTTATTACAAGGAAACGCGATCAAATTGTTTATCTTGTAAGAAAACTTTCCTACCAAAATATTTGAAAATAAGCACTAACTTAAAAAAAAAAATATATATTGTATTGGTAGAGAATTTCGCTGCGTAAAAAGATACTTACGAGTATGTTCTATAAAATACAATCGTTTGATACTACATTAACAAATAATTAAGGCGAGGAGTCGCCAATAAATATCGTTGAAAGCGAGTATTCGACGGAATTAACACCGTAGCAGATACAAAGCAAACTGAGTTTTTCCACCACGAACCACTAAGCTATGGAGATATCAAATGTCAAAATACACGAAATGGAAAAAAGGAATTAAATGAGAACGAAAGGCTGCAGTTTCCAGCGAAGCTTGGCCCTCAAGCGATGTACGAAACTCATGATAACTAAGAAGGATGAATTGAAGAGCTTCATTATTCAGTTATACGACATACTAAAACGTAACATTTTCAATTACTATTACACATAAATATTTAACACAATATTGTTCCATCTTTTAATTACATTTAAAGTACTATATATCGCTTGATATTGCATCTCGTTTGTAGTAGAACGAGTCCTAATTCCGAAATAATTAAAGAAACGATTAAACCGTTTCAACCCTATCCTGAAGAAGGTGGGAGGGGGTGAGCCGAAAATTGTTGCCTTCTACAGGGCTGTCTCGCGTAATAAACTTTGCTAAGGAATTTCATTAGTTTTGTTCAATAAATTAGAAGGTTATGTTAGCGTGTGTCGGCCCTACAATTACCTTGTCGTCGTAGAGTAATAAAGAGTCGGTAAGTGGATTTCTTAAGAGTTATGAATCTTTCGAGGGGTTCGTCTTGGACAAAAAGAGCATGTCCTTGAAATGTCAAATAGCAAATTACATTGTCCAATTAAAAGCTGTAAAGCTGTTAAATGGAGCTTCTATGCTTCGTTTATTATTCAAGAGAAAGCGCCTCTAATCCCTTAGTACCTATTAACGTAACATCACGCCTGTAATCCCCTAAGAGGTAGGCAGAGAAGTGTAGTACACTCCCACGTTTCACCAGTTACGTTTACGTCCCATACAATAGGTGGTTAGCCTATTGCCATACACCGGGCACAGATCCAGACTCCGAGTCACTACTAGAAATTCTAAATTAGAAATATCCGATAGTACCCGACCCGGGATTTGAACCCAGGACCTCCCGATCGGCAGTCGCGCTTGCATCCTCTCGACAACAGAACAAACAGACAAACAGACAAAACTTACAAAAATTGTTGCATTCGATTCCATAAATTGAGCGTTTCGAATCGATTTAAATTAAATATTATTTATTTATATTATAATAACTTAATCAAGTACGTTATATGTCAAGTACTGAAATATAATATTGTTTAGGTTCTCGCACACTCCTGAGTCAGAGGCAAAAACACAAAAAAGTTATAAACTTTACAAAGTTATGCGTGTCCTTATAATGAAACAGAAAATTATATATACATACATACCTCGCTAGGAAATTTAGAGGTCTTACCATAATAAAAAATGTTCTTTAAGTCACGTGAAAATGTCCAATTCAAAATTGACTAACGTGGCAACTAAAGTCTTAACGGTTTCCATTCTGACGGAAGAACCAGCTTGAACAGGGAAACAAAAAAAAAAGTATTGAGCATAATAATGATGATAAATTCAGGGCAAAACATATACAAATTCATTACCATGGCAAAATATTTTCCACTTAAATTTTCCAAGCCCATCGTTAACACCATACAAAACAAGCCTACCATTAAATCCGCCATGAAATTCCGTACAAGCTCCAATTTTATCGCCAGCAGAACGATCACCCCCGCGCCACGGCTAATTTTACACCCTCATAAAAAAACTAACGCGCCATAATACAGCTGTCATAACACTTGGGCTAAATGTCCGTGTTTCAGCTCCATTTTGGACACTACAATAACCATAACACTTGAAATGTTATGCGCTACAAATAAATACATATGTAGAGAAAATAAGTACATTTTCCTCCTAGACGACGTTTATGTTATACATATTTCTGTGATTTTCAGCAATGGAATACATATATCTGGTATTACTCACGTAATTGAATTCGATTTTTAACGATAGCAGTAAACCACTAAACCCAAGTCTTCAAAAGTTTTACGCATCGTCTAATACAAAAATAACAAATATTCATGTAGTATAAGGTACGTAATATTAAAATATTGTGTTAAAAGTAAACATAAATTCAATTAACACGTTTTAAACTTTTACAACAATACTTTTGCATTTGAAAAAAAATCTAAATAATTTAACTTTCGGTAGGATATATCAACGGGCGAGACGCGAGCTTCTTATCTGCTCCTTCGCTACAAGTTAAAAACTCCGTTATATTTTTTATTATCTTGAGTTATTTGATAATTCTTGTCGCAAGAACGGTGATTTAGTACACAGGGTCGGCGTCAGAGGCGCTACTGAGCTCAAAAAAAATTACAGAAACCGTCATTATGATATATTACTCAGTTATCTTGTTCTTGTAATTTCATACTCTGCGGTCTCTACTCACTGTGTTTGGTTCCAGTTTTTATTTACAAGGTTGAATTGTTGATATGGGTACAAACGCGAGGTATCGTCGACAAGACAGTATAATAACGAATTTTCGTCCTATAAATTTATAATTTATTTTTCACTCACGCATCATGTATTAATGCGACTTGTACCAACATTTAAAGTTTTTCTAAGCTTAACCTAAATTTCTAAAAATAAATAATTTCTCAAATTATTCAATTGGAAATACACTTTTCGGACACTAAATGTCTACTAAATTCGCGTACGAACTCATATCTATAAGTTATATTGGTTGCAAAATACTCCTTTAGTACAAACTTTAGTATTATTTAATTATTTAAGGGCTATATTAATTAGTTATTATAATAATTATTAATTACTAATGTCAGTCATTATACTATTTTGATGTTTAATATAAACAATATACAAACGTACAGTATGATGTAATAATATCCCTTGAAACTTCGATGGGGCTGAAACCGAAATATTGTGTCAGAATTTATGGCCACTGCGGTCACACGGGACAGATAAGGTCTTGGCTTTAGATATAGCGGTGTTACTGGCTGAGTTGTTTTATAACATACAACATACGAGTAACATATGTCCCATATTTCTCCGAAGGGGTAAGCATAGGGATGTAGTACGTCTATTTTTCACCGTTATATTGTACATCCCATGGAATAGGGGGCGAGCCTCTCACGATACACTTATATAGATATAAACTTTAACAGATATAAACAAATTAAACCGTTCAGCTGATCATGTTCATAGTGCCTATAACACGGGAAAATATATAAACTGCTGTTTCTTTCAAACCTGACTGCCTTGTTTGTCTAGTGGTTTTATTAGGATTTTGTATTTTGAAATTCCCAGTAGTAGCTCGGAGTCTGAATTTGTGCGCGATGTATGGACTCAGGGTCTGAATTTATGTTCAGTATATGTCAGTAAACTTAGACCCTATTGTATGGGACGTATAACATAACTTGTGAAAAGTGGGACTACTACACTCCTCTGCCTACCTATTCGAAGTAATGCAAGCGTGATCTTATGTTAAAAAATCCTGGCAAACATTACAAAAATACTGTTATAAAGAGTTCTCAAATAGGAAATGCTTTCATCGGTATAATGATCAATAAATAACAACTTCCGCTAATCGCTAGTACTGACGCCACACACAGACGAGGACCAAGTTGTCTCCTAGTGTCGAAATCGTCTATACTCGCAGTAGATAATTAAACAGCTGTGCCGCCGGTTGCAGAGATGTCGCCACTAACGCACTGCCAACTTTCTCACTCCGCTTCATATTTTGGGTAGCCAGCCCTTATTGATATATAAAAATTAAAATGTAAAGGTATGGAGAATTTACAATCCAAATACTACCTTTATATGATCATGATGATGGCATTCATGTTTCGGTATCATATACGATAAGATATCATAATATATCATATACAGAATGTGGCAAGCGTCATCATCACCCTTTGGATATCCACTGCTGGACATAAGTTCCCCCTAATCGGTGCCACTCCTACCGGTCCTGGGCCTTTCGAATCCAGCAGCTTCCCGCTGTCTTGTTCAGGTCGTCAGACCATCTAGTAGATGTGGCAATAGAACTTCAGTAGCCAAAATTCAAAAACTGTACAATCAATCATTAATGATCTTTTCAAAGTAAAAGTTTCTCTTATATTACTTACTAGTATATAATGAAATCAATAATGTTCAATTTTATTTCTATTGGCCCGAAACATTTCGTCATTGGACTATAATATATTATATTGGGACCTTCTGAACCAATCTAAGATATAAACAACCGGAATTCTCAGATTCGGCAGTAATAGGATCGCATCGATTATAGACGGTACGCATCTCGCTCCACGGGTTATGAAATTGGATCCGTGGACAATAAAATACATAATTTACCCCGACCTCCCCCGGGACGCGGACTTATTGTGGCGTGTAGTAAATTTCGCAAGACGCACGTGCTCCCAACGATTGCGGCCTGCGAGTGATAAGTTCGGGAATTGGTTGCTGTTCGTGAAATATCCGGATTATAAAATGGATATTTCATATATTTTCCTATTTATGGCATGTAGTGATATGTTATAGTAATAATACAGTAATAAAACAGATGTTGTGTCTAAGGATAAAGCAGCATCTCTTTTGTCCTTGCGTAGCAATTTCAAACATTTTTTATTCGTACGCTTACTACTAAATAGTCGATTTACGCATTTTTTAAATAAAACGAGATATTATAACTACAGAATAAACATTCAAATGTGAATTATTTTTAAATCGCAAAAAAATGTTTTATATCTTGCAGGTAAATGTTATTTGACTCAATCAGGTCATAAACAATAGAACCCAAACGAAAAAAAAAAAAAACTTAATCATCAAGAAAATAAATCACTAACAAGTTTCCGAAGCGCCGTTATGCGGAAAGTTGGGGTAAATTAATTTCACGGCATCCCGCGCTGCTCGAGGCGGATAGTTGTCGAACTTCAACTTAACTTCAACTTCAGCTTCAGATGAGCGGCTACTGAGTGATTGGGAATTTTAGGGAAATTACTCACTTTCGGTAAAAGAGTCGCGTAGTTTGCTAAATTACTTTTAGGCAGTTTGTACCCAAAATTATAATCAGTTGAAACTTCTTAAATGCGTTAAATATAATGAAATGTACCAAAATGCTTTTTCAAATATTTTGACTATATTATCTATATAAGAACTTATAGAAAATTAAATATTTTATAATAGCTACCTTTTTATGACATGACATAATATCATGCCTGTATTCCCCCGAAGGACTCGGCAGAGGAGTATAATAAACTCCCACGATTTTGTTTAGTTGTCTTCCACCACGAGTACATAGAGTTATGTTCTACGTCGTACCATAGAACAAAGAGTGAGCCTATTACCATACACACAGCCTAAATTTCGACTGCGAGCTATTACTATAAATTTCAATTTAGAAAAATCCCGATAGTATCCAAACCACAGTTTCAATCTAAGACCTCTCGGTCAGCACCTGTCCTTTACGTCTATGACAAACCATAGATGTGTTTATAAAATTAATTACTATATAAACACTTTCCTAAAAATTTACATTTTTGTTAATTTACACTAAAATTGCACTTTTTCCTAAACAACGTAAACAAATATTATGAACGCGTCGTTTTAATCCTGACAAATGTGAGCGCTTTTAATTAGATATTTTAATTATTTCCCTCCTTAGCCCTTACTAATTACAATCTATCGAGTCGTAAGACGGTGCAAAAAGCCTTTACAAATAAGATATACGCCCTAACCGGGGTTTAATCAAGGAGGCGTTGCAAATTAAATCGTAATTAGCGGAGTTGTCTAACAATAAAGGAATCAACACGCTATTTTTACTCAAACCAATCCTTTGCCTTCGTTTGAAATGTCTTATTCATATTTGGATGCTGTGCTTGGTTTATTTTTATTTATTTACACAAATATAAAGTATTTATTTTTAGAATAAATAACTTTTAGTTCAAGACATCTCATTACTATCACTTCAGTAAGTACATTTGAAATTTGATTGAATTTATTACATAAAACAATTGGATCATACCCCGAGATGGCAAAACAAATATATCTAGCACACTAAAAATATCCCACATTGGTTGCTGTAATTAAAATCGGAACTGGGCCGAACCGGTTTCTGCATACAAGATGCTTACAATATTTCCCTTTAGAGCTTTGAAATTTAATAAGCGTTTAACACTTCAAAGCCCTCGTGTAAAGCAATTTGGCGTAGTCGTTGAAAAACAGCGAGTTTTCGGCTGGAAAACGTAATTGGTTTAGAACACGGTGCCTCGGTAAAAGATTAATTAGCGCTGCAAACAGCCGAGGTAGCGCTTTAAAGCGCTCTTGCGTTTGTCAAGATCGTAATAGTAGTAATAGCACAAGCGAATGAAACGGAATTGTTCTAGAACATGTCACACGGGAAAAGGAAAGGGGTAACAACTGTTATTTTAATGTTACAGTGGACTCAAAAATGTTTTAGGTTGCAAATGTTAAACCTACTCAGCGGGATCATAGTTTCATTTCTGTTAAGATCTCGTTTTTGTATACTTATAATAAAACGTGACAAGGTATGATAATAATATTTTAGGACATTTCCACAGACCGCCATCTGTTCTCAAAGTAAAGATCAAGAAAGCATGTTTTATGGTACCCAATACCGATGAACTACGTAGTTCACATATACATATAAATATACTTTTTTATACCCAGACAGAAGAAATACTTGTGCTCGTTATAAAAAATATTCACTCTGGGTGGGAATCGAACCCACTAACCCCGGCTTAACGTTCAGGTTCACTTGACACTGGGCCAACAGGCAAGTCAATGTATCCTAATCGAAAAGTAAGTTACAAAAATATAAAGAAACATAACAACTTATTTAGATAAAAATTCAATCAGATAGTGAAAAATTAAATTGCTATGCCTACAAGAAGTTATGTAATAACTTGACAAAACTAGTAAGAAAATTTAAGAACAATGACGTATGATAAGTTTATTTATTATCAATGTGAAACGTTAATAAAAATAAAATAAAATTCGTTTTATTAGAAGGGATATTGCTTTTTGTTAGAGTCTACTGTTTCGTTCAGTTACGTTTTTGATAATTACTTATAACGTTGTTGTAATGGTTGTCACGGTCGAATCGATAGCGTTTACATATATTTTAATAGCGGAAACTTTTATGTTGATGGTTAAATCGTTTCCGGTCCACCAGTGGTGCATAAAATTTCCCTCTGAATTACAGCCGCATTAATGGATCTGTGACCTAGTTTTTATTCTCGCTAGTTTTATCTGCGATAATGTTATGTAAGACTAGAACGTAAGATTTCCACTGCATTATTTGATGTCCTAGTGGGATGTCTATTACTAATGCTAACCTCGGAGCTGAAGTTAACTTAGTAATAAACATATAAAACACAGTCGCTTACCTTCGTATTGAAGAGGACCAATGAAACACCTAGAATAAACAATAAATTAATTATTACAAAATTATTCAAGATTCAATGCGGTAAATGTAGAATGATCTTCCTTCTGAGGTATTCCCGGAGCACTATGACATGCTGCTTTTCAAGAAAAGTGTAAAAAGTTACCTGCAAAGCGTACAATGAATTAGCCACTCTTTGGGTGTTGCAAATGCTCATAGGCGACTGTGACTACCTACCATCGAATGGTACAACTGAGTGTTTATCATATGAAATAAAACGAGCAAAAAAGTAACGCAGCGGACCTTCTACTCTCTAGAAACTGCAGCTTCTTCATTGACTATAATTATCTGATGAATGTCTGATCTATTAGTGAATGTCGTTTCAAATGTAACATTTTAAGTTTCTTTAGATTTAAGAAATAATACATTTGTCGCTCCAATAAAATACAAATTTTTTAGGTCTTATTTATTATCGACAGTGTGATAAATTTAAAAATTATCTCATAATATTCTATTAGAACTAATTAGACAATGCAAATATTTTAAAATTGTATTTAGATAATTGTATTTTTGTTAGTCATGAGATAACTTGGTTTATAGTGAATTTGAAATAATTTCTAATATAGGATAGTCTGTATGTTTTACACTTGTCTTTGCAAAATCAACCTACCAATTTGACACATGCATTAGGAGCACCGACGCTAAAAACACGAATGTGATATTTATCTTATAAATTCTGAATGCCGAACGCACGGGTTCATTTCCGCACACTCGAGCCCATTCAAACTTAGTGCGGCTTATTCAACGCACGGTTCAGCGCAGGCTCTTTCAACGCACGGCTCGGCTCATTCGACCTCGAGCGCGACCTCGCCAATTCATTTACGAGCGTCTCAGACTTCTTTATTTTAAAAAGAAATTCTTAGAAAGAGCCCGAGACGTGTGTGCTTTGAGTGCGAGCTCATTATGGACTTTCATTTCATTTCTTTGAATACAGGTGAGTTCATTAACGGGAATAGAAGTATGGCGGGGAATTTTTCATTAAGACCTCAATTGAGCTCCCATATCCGGCGTAACTTGGAATGGGTTTGCTGAAGCGTGATCAATGACTTACATGTCGCGGTACGTTAATTACATTGGGTGTAAAATTTACGTTAATATTTTAAGAGATAGGAGTTTTAAAAAGCATCTCGTTTATTTTTTACGTTATTTCATACTCTGCATAACTTGGCCGCGTTAATTCGAGTGCACTTTTCTCCGCTGCAGTTAACGCTCTACGTGCGAAAATGAATAATTTCATCTATGCACGAAGTTTTGCATGTACCTGCGAGCATTTAAATAAGTTATTTTTTTTCTATACGGACCTACAAGAACTCGTGTTTCCGGTAAGATTGTACAAATGTTACAAAGGTTTTCATGGCAACGTACATACAATTTTCATTGGCTTGTAAATATTTCAACATACTTTTAACGTTATAATAACTTGCGCTGTATTTTTGCATTATGTATAACTTTTATGGTTTTAAAATTTTACGGATAAATGCAAGGATGCGTTGTGATAAAAATTAACTGATATAATTTATGTAAAAAGGGTTTTAGTATTATAATACAATATACTTAATACATTTCTTTTTTTTTTGGATTTGTGGCCGATGTATGACAACAGGCTTATCTTTTATTCCATGATAGGACGTACAACGTACTCGTATCTGGTGAAACGTAGAGGTGTACTACAATTCTTTGTCTACCCCTTCGGGAAAATACAGGCGTGTTGTTATTTATGCAGTATGTATACGTAATAAAAAGTGAAAGGCTCCGACTGCATCATAAATTTAAAGTACAAGCATTATTTTCCGCATTCTTAAAATAAAAAAAAATATTTGAGGAAATTTAATTGTTTTATACAGAGGTCTAATTTTTAAAAATGAAATTTCTCCAGAAAGTTAACAGTTTAATTAGTTTAGAAAACTTATCATGATAATTTTTAAAATAGCGGCATTAACCATAACAATCACAATATTCATTTTAACATCTTCGCTTCCAATTCTTTCGACAGTCACAGATCTCTACAAATCTGAGAAGGAGTAACGGATAAGAAAACTAAATAAGAAAGACCTTACAAATCTACGATGTCTGCCTCGCGAACCACCTTCTAACCATTGTTACCGGCTCTAGACAGGATTTTTTTAGCGTAGCCGCTTGCATTGCTTCTTGACTTTGGTGCAGGATACAGACTTAAGCGAGTTGAGTAATTTGCTATTGCGTTAGTAAAAAAATTTGATTAAATATGTATTTACCTTTGAGTGCAGTATTTCCATGTTTGAGTCGGACATTACAATAGCCGAACAAATACAAAGCGGTTTGAATTTATAAGAAATAAAGGGCACGGTGTAAGGCGTACCAAGTTCCGTCTTGGAAGCCCAAATCAACCT